>CAJNDV010035954.1:3201-24217 GCA_905221635.1 Symbiodinium sp. CCMP2456
GCTTACACGCCCTAAACCTTCGGAAGCGGACGGAAACCACTGCCTAGGGCACAGCTAGGGCTTTTCGGGTTTAGGGTTTAGGGTTTAGGGGTTTAGGGGTTTAGGGTTTAGGGTCTAGGGTTTCGGGTTTTAGGGTTTAGGGTTCTGAGCCGGATGGGGCTCGGGATTTGGCTCCGACTTCGTGCCCCCCTGGCGAGGCTTTGGGGCTTCCGGGGGTTTATTGGGGCTTACGGGGGTTTATTGGGTTCATTGGGCTTATTGGGTTTAGGGGCTTATTGGGTTTATTGGGCTTATTGGGTTTATTGGGTTTATTGGGCTTATTGGGTTTATTGGGTTCATTGGGCTTATTGGGTTTAGGGGCTTATTGGGTTTATTGGGTTTATTGGGTTTATTGGGTTTATTGGGCTGATAGGGTTTATTGGGTTTAGGGCTAAGATTTCGACGTTCGCCCTGGGACTGTCGAGGCAGAGGGTTCGTGAGCCGGTGAGGTCCTCGGCCGAAAGACCGAGGAGGATGCAGGCGAGAGAGAGACAAACCTCAATAACCGCGACCTGGAAGCTTCGTCTCAGGTCGCCCTGCTTCCACAACATCTGAGGCTGAGAGCCCCCACAGGACAAAGCAAGATAAGAAGAATGCAAAACAACGAGGAACCCGGGGTGCCGGCGCAAACTAAGGCATAAGCTGCGGGACCTTAGCTTCAAGGTTCGGAGTACTGGGGGGGTTGTGACAGGCTGAGGAGCTAGGAATCGGCAGATGCTTCCCGACAACAGAACGTCAGCCCAAAGCCCGAGACGCGTATCAGAGCCTGATGCCTCACTTAAGTAAGACCCTCTTTCTCAATTCAACCCTCTCGAACATTTTTGATAAGCCTTCGGACTTCAACCACCCCGCTGGTTACAAGACCTGCCCAGGCCGTGTTGGAAGGAGTGGCTTGCCTAAAAGGCTTCAATTCGGCTCTTGCGGCGTGGAATTCTGGGGGATGGCGGTTCGCCTTGAACCCCAAGCGCCCTGACGTTTAAAGCCTATAAACCCGAGCGGCTCAACCAGTCACCTGCAAATACACCACCTTTTCTTCTCAGGAGCCTTCCTATTCTGATCCCATTCCAAACTACAGTTTCCGAAAGCATCCGGAACCCCTATGAATATAAGTACTCTATACAACCATCACAAAAACTCGAAGCCCGAGACCTCCTTCAAAGGCGTCACGCCCCGAACCTTGAAGCCGGATCAGATACCGTAAACCCCAAAACCGCAAGAGTCTGCAGCCCGCAAACCCGGCTATGGGGGCTTCTAGGGGTTACGAATGAGCCCCGAATTCCCGAACACCACAAATCCGAAACACGAAAATCTTAGACCCTCAAAGCTACACCGAAGGGCAAATATCTGAGAGTTTAGGGCTTAGGGTTTAGGAATCCTACATCCAACACCCTGTGCCTTAATTCTAGTTTCAAACCCTAGAAAGCCCAGAGCCTTAAGCGCTTGACCCAAACTTCAACGCCAAAGAAACTCTTCTACACAAGGCAATCGATCCCTCAAGTCTCCCGTCTCCCACAAGCCCGAACGGCCCAAAGGCTTGAAACAACAAGCACAAGAGGTCCCGACTGGACCGCGCCACCGTGGGCACCGTGTCCAAAGGCTGCGGCAAGGCTTCCTGCGGAACTCAGAGGCGTAAACCACTTTTAAAACCCTCATGAACCGTTTAACATTATACCACTATAAGACACCAATAAAACTATAAAGAAACCCTGGTCGTCAAGCTTCCGGGTTTCGGTTAGCGCGGGTTGGCTGAGTCAGGGTTCACACCCAGGCAAGCCCACGGCTGGCATAATTTGGCTCCTGCGTGGGCGCCGCCTCGACGCCCCGACGGATGAGGAACTGCAAAGTGAGGAACACCTCCCAAGGACACAGGGCTGTTCCGGCCACGGGGGTTCAGGGTCTATCGAGTCTATCGTGGGCTTATTTTGCCAGGTTCGCCGCGACATGTAAGCCCTGATATTTACACTTCGCGTCCACGCAGGCTGAAGGGTTGCGGAGAACTCTCCATTTCTTTTGAACCCAGAAGCAGCACTGCAGCAAGCTTTGAAATCGTTCTCGCACCCCTTATTGTCGCAACCGTTGCAGGAAGCTTTGTGGTACCCTCTGCCAGTCGCCTCCCCTTGGAAGCAGAAGCTCACAGACGAGCCGTCACGGAGGGTCACCTCCTCGGAAGCCGACCTCAGGGCTTTGGGCTCTAGTGTTCAGGGGTTGGGTGTTTCGGGGTTTTTTCTATCAGGTTAGTGGGGTTTTTAGTCTGTTAGTAAACCATAACCGGCACTAATCACGTAGCAGCCCGAACCATGAAGCCCTCGAATGCAGTGCAGGCCACTCGCCGGCAGCCACGGAGCGACCGTCCACCTAGGAAGTTTAGGAGCTGATCAGCCGAGGTCGCAGGACCGACATATAGGGTTTAGGCTTAGTTAAAGCTTCCAGGTTTCGTCTACAAAGGGAATCGAATCTCTATCATTTAACGTTTGGGGCGCCCAGCACAGCAACAAACGAAGGCGTGGTACAACTTTAGAAATATATAAGTAACACCCGAACCGCCCTCCAGGAATAAAGGGCCGCTCATCTGGATCCCACTAAGGTGGATCCCGTTAGTCTTTGCCCTGCAAGAACGGAGGGTCGACTCTGCGCAACCCAAAACCCCAGGCTACGCCGTCTCTTAACTTCATGATTAGAATGGGGTTTTCGGGGCCCAATATACTATAATTATACCAAGGAACCCTAAAATAGTATTGGTAATTATTTAGGCCCCTATAGTACCTTTTGACGACGCAAAACACCAGGCCGCACCAGGCCTCATTTTGACGTAGAGTCTGCTGCGTGGCTCATGTAGAGCAGAAAGTCTAAGCCCCAAGAGCCGAGACCCGAAAGCCCTTAATTATTCCCAAAAATCCAAACGACAAAGCCCTGCATCCTAAGTCGCACCTGGAGTGGATTCGGCGATAGCGGGCGCAGCCGCAATGTGGGCTGCTCCTGGCCAGTGCTTGCTACTTTGATGTAGGGTTCAAGGCTTCAGGCTTTTCGGATGATGGGGCTAAGAGTTGAGGCATCATACCAGCGCCTGGAGAATTTGGCTATGGTTTGAAGGTTGAAGTATGTCAGGAACCGTTTGGAACAGCACAACTTTTTTGATTCTCCCGGCCTCTATGTTCGAAAAACCCATTGATGCACCTCTGAAGCCTCGAGGCCTAGGGAAAATCTTTGACTCCCGATCTGCACGAGCTCGTCAACATTGGGAATCAAGCCACTTCGGCCGGGTTGAGGGCTCCTTTTGCCTCCTACTTCGGGTTTACGGTTTAGGGTTGAGGGTTCAGAAATTAAGGTTTATAGTTTCGGTTGCAGGTTGCAGGCCGAAAGAACAACAGAAGCCCAAACCAAGCGCGTCAACTCAACTGACTGCAAGTTGAGATGTGATCAGTTTGTACTCCTTGCGTGGCTTTCTTTGCATAGCACCTGCTGACCAGCCAAGAAGAGGCAACAACGGCAGTACCAGCATTAGTCGCCCCCTGAACTTGTGTGCGCCTGTCCGGCTTTGGAATGACGTTGGCTTCAACTCAGAATATAATTTTCCGCCTTGAGCAATACGCACCGGGAGCTGGTCAGTGGCGCCCCACATGGAGGCACACGATGACCGTCAATGTTGGCATCGCAGGTGTTGATCATTGCAACAAGTGGCTCAGAGTTGCGGCTTACGCTGCGGTGCTTCGGCAGTGATTGTTCCGGTCGTGGCTGCCCTCAAGCGTACAACAAACCAGCTGGGATTTCTTTTGCTGCGAGTGTGGAACAGCGTCGAATTTCTGAACCCCCGTGCGAAAAATGCCGAGGGCCTAGAAGCCGCATCAAACCTCATACGAACTCGTCTAAGAACCCAAACACCATGCCTTGAAACACCGCGCCTCGCGGCCTTGAACCCTCAACCCAGAAACCTGGTGATGCCCGCCTTGTCAGGTTCCGGTCGGAGCTCGAAATGCGCCCGCCCGATGCTGGAGAAAAGGTGCCTTCGAATTTCTTCGGGATGATATAGGGCTCTTGCCTTTTTCGGTGTGGACGATCCCAGCTTAAAACCCTGAACCCCTCAACGCTGAAACCGAGCAGTTCCAACCCTAACTTCATGCAGCCTGACAGCAGGTGCGCAAAGCTCCACGCGATCAGGTCATCCTCGACCCTACACTTCTGTGTCGACGGGTAAAGGTTGTCTACACCATCGGTTTGGGATCGTTGGTTTAGGGTTCAGGGCCGAGGGTAGTGTGGTTAGAAGTCTACATTTGTTGCAAATCCCAAACAACAAACAGCCGGCCAACGGCAAGGATTATCAAGCTGAATCCCGAGCACGCTACACCCTGAAGCCTGAGACTCGTAACTGCAGATAATCCTGAATGCAGCTAACCCTCAACCGTACGTGCTCATGAACGTTGCGAAGTGCACATATGGCAAGTATTGCTAAAGATGGTTTCGTGAACTTGGAGAACGGATATGCGAGATGCATGGTTGAAACATCTGTGCAGTAGCTTCTCTCCTCCTCAAGTTAGCCAGCTGAAAGCAAGCCTGCAAGGCCTGCAAGTTCTTGTCTGCTGCACAGCTACACTGCAGTAGATTCGACCGGTGCAAGATCATAAGCTATATGAGGCATGTATTGCTTCCTACATAACATCGAAACGCGCAAAATGCAGCGCCTGGCTCAGCACAACCCGCTTCCATGTTCTATCTGGTTGCTGACGAAAAGTGGCTATGACTATGAATTCCATCGACACCTCTGCCCGAAGGAACGGGAGTCCCAAGAGGAATCTGAAACCTAAGCGCCCCTCAAAACCAGCCATGAACTTTTAATGGTGCAAACCCGAGCCTTGAAGCCTGAACTCCAAGGCCCATACAGTTGAGCTCCACACCCCCGACCCACAAGCGATGTAGACCCGGACTGCTAGTGTCTTCATCAGAAAGACTGATAGCAGGCATCCCTTGTGTAAGACAGCCCCACTAAGAAGGCACCTTGAGATACCCAAAACACAAATGGGCAGTTTTCAAAATTATGGTCCATTTTGGGGCACCCAAAATATTAGGTGCCGCATTATAATAAGGACCCAAAAAGGGACCATAATTTTGACAACCACCCACATAAGAGGCACCTTGAGATACCCAAAACACAAATGGGTAGTTGTCAAAATTATGGTCCATTTTGGGGTACCCTAAATATTAGGTGCCGTATTAAAATAAGGACCCAAAAAGGGACCATAATTTTGACAACCACCCAAATCCAGCCTGTCAGGCACCAGGCGAGACAGCAGCTCCAGCTGATGCTGTCGACCCACCATCCAGGGCGGCTGTTCCTTATCCCGGGCTTTTGTGGTGCAGGTCTTGGGCTCCGGGCGTTGGGGCTTATAGCGCGGGATTTGGGACGCAGAGTGTAGAGTTCAGGTTCAAAGTTCCGGGTGTCGGGGTTTCGGGTGGAGGGTTCATGGGCCTTGATCATTCAGAATAGGGCCTGGGGTAAATCATAGCTACTACAAACTATAGTAAGTAAACCGAAGGAATAAACTTTGCAATTATTCAGGCTTCTACATTACCTCTCTTCAGCCCGGCAACCCTAAACTCTTCCAATACGCCCTGAGCTTCAGCTACGTGAGTAAAGTCTCCTCTGTCGCCCTGCAGCCAAGGAAGGAAAAGCTGAAGTCCTCTCCGAGGGCTCCAGCAACCGAGCTTACTTGTGTAGGGCTTAGGTTGAAGCCTGCTTGCAACGATTTAAATCCGTTGTAACCAGACTCCTGCTGTAGACTGTAGGATCTGGGGGGCTGACAGCATATTTCAAGCGGCTCAAAACCCGAAAGACAAAAACCCAAAGGACGACGAACAAACCCACACAAACTGTCGGAACCCCTCTCAACTCAAACAACCGATAAGAGACCTAAGTCCTAGGCCCAACATCCCCTGAACTGAACCCTGAACAACAAAAACAAAACGCCAAACCCCCTAAGGCCCTCTGCGACCCTGAATGAACACAAGTCTAAGAAGGCCCTTGTCCAATGTAACTAGAAGAGGGCTCGTAGAACCCTCACTGCCCATGTTTGCGTCAACGTGGCCGGCTCGAACGGCCAGCGTTTCAGCTCATGGGGCAGCCTCTCCAGGTCCTGAAAGGAAGGGTTTAGAGGTTTAGGGCGTGTAGGCTGTAGGATTACATATTTCCAAAGACCAAGCAAAGTTGGCTCCAGGTGGAGCCTTTCGAGTGAGTTTAGGATTCCGGCTCACAGGCAGGATGTTTAAAAGTACTTTTTGCCAGGCTCTCCAATTTGCAAGTGTGGGGCTTTAGGGAATTTTGTGGGCCAACCTGTCAAGTAGTCTGTACCGCGCTTAGGCCCGTAACTCCTAGGGTTCATAGAGACTCTGCGGTTTGGGTGTTCAGGCTCAAGGTATTCAGCCTATGCTGTCAGGCTTCAGGGTCACTGGGTCTGGGGTGTCTCAGTAGCTGGAAAGAACCGGGCAGAAGGAGCTTCAGGAAAATTCCGTTGACAAAGTCTGGGACATTCGGTGTGCTAGCAACACGACGGGGACCATCATGCCGCGGGCGCAAGGGCTAGGGCTTCTCCAGGTTGAGGGTTTAGGGTGGTTCGAAGGGCAAGAGTTGAAAACACGAACACTTGCGAACAGTTGCAAGATGGGGTTGTCGTTGGCGGCTCCGAAGCATGCTATTGGGGGCTACTCGGTCAGCTCCACGCAAAGAGGTTAAGCCAGGTGTTCAGGGCTGTATTTGTTGCCCTCAGCCTCACGTCGGAATGCGGGAATTTGAAGCCCTCTACACCCTGAAACCACAAACTTCACAAGGAAGACCCAAATGAAGCCCACCAGCACACGAAAACGCGAGAACTCCTCACCCTATTGAAATGCGAGCCCTGGCGAAAGGGTAGGAGCCCAAACCAAGAACCTGAACCCTCTACTCCAAGAGCCCTACCCATAGGCCCTAAAGTAGTTCCTTTTGGGGTTCATATATAGAATCCTATAGGGTAAACCCAAAAAGGAACTACTTTAGGGCCTATGGGTATGCCCTTCGTGGCCTGGCTGGAAGAGTAGGTGCACTCGAAGCCGGCATAGAATCCTGGGCTCTTGCGGCGACCCGAAGAAGATCAGCTCCTCAAAGCCCCCACAAAGCCTGCTCAAACAGCCTAAAAATCCGTAAACTCCCCACACAGCCTTCCCAAAGAGCATAAAAAGATTCAGCGGCTCAGGGTTCAGGGTTTATAGGGTTTAGGGTCAAAGAGCATAAAACAACTCAGTGGCTCAGGGTTTAGGGCTTATAGGGTTTAGGCATAAACACTTCAGTGGCTCAGGGTTTAGCGTTTATAGGGGTTGGGGTCAAAGAGCATAAAAAAGCCCAGAATCCGGCGAAGTCGGCTTTGGACTTCTCCGGCATCGTGGCTTGTGAGACGCAGGCCTGGGAACCCCGGCACAAATCCCTTCCGAAGGTTTATAGGGGTTGGGATTCAAAGGATCTAAGTTTGGGATCTTTTGGGGCATTTCATTTCGGATCGAAAGTTCAGTGGCTTAGAGCTTAAAGATTAAGACGTCCCTGATAGAACAGACGTTAGCTGAAGATCTACAAGGATTCAGCGACCCTTGCTTGCTTGGGATCGTCGATATAAGGATCGATAAGTTGGCATCTTCAGAGAGGGCTGCGAGGGTGTACTATGAAGCATCCAAGAAACCTCGCCTTGAAGGCATCCCCCAAACCTTGCGCTTCAAGGCCAGCCTAAGCTTGCGGTGGTTTTTTGTTTGAGGAACCCTAAACCCCAAGCCCTAAACTCTAAGCTTTTCCAGCGTAGGGGCCTGAACCTGCTGAAGGAGCTTCCCCGCAACGGACGCCATGCCTTGGCTCAGCGTTCACCACGGTTTGGGGCTTTGCAAGGGTTAAGGGTTCAGGGCTCACACTCTCACAACTCGGAGCGAGGATCCATGTGCGTTCAGTCGGTGTGAAATACAGGAGAACTCGGGATGCCTGCGACTATGCACTAGACTTCAAGACAAAACCAGTGCAAACTCACACATCAAAAACCTCAGCACCGCCGGCATCCTAACTAGTCCGACATGACTTCTCAAAGGCAAACTACCCCAGGCGATTGAGCATAGGTCATCAGACAAAGGGTGATCAGCCAAGCAGCCCTCTTACAGAGAAGACGGTCGGACCCAGGAGCACTTTAGCCCCACTTACTCTGAAGAAGACATGGAGGATCCTCAGACACAATCAAACAAGACGAATGGTTTAGGGTTTAGGGGCTTTTTGGTGGGTCTGGGAGGTTGGACCTTTTGGGTTGGTGGGGTGGGGGGGGTCTGCAAGCAGTAGTAGTTGCTAGTAGACCGACGTCACCTCAACTACAAAGCCTCCGAATCAAAAAACACCTCCTCTAAACTCTAGCGCCCGAAACTGTGTCAGTGGCCCAGGCGCCGGGTGGAGGCTTCGAACCATCAACTTCAGCCGACACGCACGTCAGAGCAACCTGTGCAGGGGCGGTTTTAACATCTGGTCCCTGCTTGGTTCCTTTAGGGAAACAAGCCGAGGACCTGCAGGAGTACCTCTCTCTCTCTTGCTGTGAAGCAAGCTCTCGCCTCAGCCATGGCGCAAGCGAAAGGCAAAGGCCAAGCCGCACTCCGGTCCAGAGGGGAGCCGAGCACCTTACAAGGCTGCATGGAAGACAAAAACACCCAGGGTAGTTTCGGAGTTTCCGGTTTAGGAGTTTAGGGCTTATGGGGTTTAGGGATTACGGGTTTACGGTTTTGGGTTTCGACTCACACACTCCCGCACAGGCAGGCATGGCTTCATACTGGAGCTTGAACTTCTCGCGCCTTGGGAGGACGTTTCCTTGTCCATCCCCCAACCCTGTGATGGAAATCGCGAGGTCCTAAGTCGTCAGCATCATAGATTCTACACTTTAAAACCTCCTAAGCCCTCAAACACAACATTCTAAACTCTAAACCCAAAAGCCCTAAATGCCAAACCCAACGTCAGCCCCGATCCCTACACCTTCCAGCCCTTTTTCCTAAACCCCAGAAGCTGCCAGAAGCTCCAAGCAAGCAGAGCGAGTAAAGCCCAGCTGCTGCCCGCAGGAGTGAAGCCTCCGACACGCCGGGGGCCCCGGGACCTGGCATTTTGAAGACTTTGTTTCCGAACTTCAGGGCTTGGGGTTTGAGGTTTAGGGCTTAAGGCTCAGGGTTCAGATCTTTGGGCTTTAGGGTGTAAGGTGGAGGGTTTCAGGCTCATCAACTGGCGACCCGAAAGCCAAACCCCGGCAAAAAACCCGGAGCCCGAGACAGGCCATGCGGTTTAGGGTCGCCTGCAGAGTTTTCTGAGATTTCAGGTCCTGAGGCTTGGCAACACCTCTTTGGGGGTATAACAGGGCCTGGAGGTGTTGGGTGTACACTGCAGTGTACACCTGAAACCAAAGCCCCTAGGCCCGAAGAAACCTCGCGCATTTAATCCACACTTTTCCTAAACCTCTGGGAAGAGACCCTCAAACACCTCAACCGTCAGACCCAATCGCCTCCACCGCGACCGATCCGGGAGCGGAGCTTCGGCAGCTGGGCTTCCAGAGCCTCCGCAGCTCTCAGCGTCCAGGTTTGGGCTTCGGGACCGGGGTCTATGGTTTACCCATAGGCCCCATAGTAGTTCCTTTTTGGGGTTCATATTGAGAATCCTAAAAGGTAATCCCAAAAAGGAACTACTATGGGGCCTCTGGGTTTAGGGCGCAGGCTTGGGCTTTGAACATGGGGGTCTTGGGATTTGGTATTGTGGTTGGAAGCAAATTCAAGGCCCGCCGGCCTGCACCAAAACCCTAAACCCTAAACCCTTTTTTGAACGAGGTCTCTCTGAAGCCCCTAAACCCTAAACACCAAAACACCGGTGAAAGCTCCCCGAGCCTCGCCGTTGGCACCGAGCCCGCGGGCCGCCGCTGCGGCAGCTGCGTCAACAGCGGCATCGTCGGGGAGTAGCCTTTTGGAACAGATTTTGAGAGCTTACGGTAGGCTAGCGTTTGGGGTACGAGTACCTGGGTTGTGAGACTTAGGTAGGTTGAAAGCCTTTCGAATTCTGCAGGATTTGTTTGCCTCCCGCATTGCTGAGGATCTCGCTGGCTAGGCAGGGTACAGACAGTACCATGAAACGGAGCTCAAGACCTCCCTAGCCTAAGCATGGCAAAAACCGCTGCTTTTCCTACCTACCCTACACATTCCAGTCTGCCCTCGAAAAGGACTAAGACTTGAAAAACTCACCAAACCCTACATCCCAAACAGTTGCAAACCTTAAACCCTCCATCCTAAAACTTCCGGGCGCGGCACAAGGCCAGCAGCAGGCGTCCAATGTCCCAGAGTTCGGCGACCTTCCATATTCTGCGGCGAGGCAAGTCAGAAGAGCTTGTCAATGTTTTTGTTGCTGGACTCCTTTTCCAACTGCTTCGGGTCTCCCCAACACGAAGGAATCTGCAGGTTCAGACGGGGGCTGTACTCACTCAGCTACTAAGTTGTTGACATTACGAGGGAAGAAACATACAATAACTTCTGGCGCGCGCGCGCGCGCGTCAGAGGGGTTCCGGTTTAAGGGGCTAGTCGCTACAGCCACCAAGGCTAAGGTTGCTACTACAGCTGCCAGAGCTCCTATATTATAGTATTCCCGGCCTGTTGCACCGAAAGGCTAGAGCCTCGCACCTGCGTTGGGGGTGGTGGGATGACAGCGGGAGTAGGGCTTTCGACTGCAAGCGCTTTACGTTTTGGGGCCGTTCGGATTCGTCTTGAGGGCTCGGGATTTCGGTTTTTGGACCCGCAGCCTGAGCTGTAGGCCCCAAGCCTTAAAGCTTCCAAACGCTGGACTCGACATTTCACCTGGAACCAGAACCTGACGGAGCCCTGACACACCACTCGGTCTTTATCCTCAAACCAGTTCGGGGTTTATTCTTTTGCGCTTTTGCATCCAAGGATTTGTTCAGCACCTTTAGGCTTTGGGGTCGAGAGTTTTGCGTTGCGGGCGTAGGGTCCAGTGCCCCAAGGCGCCGCTTTTCGCTCTCCATCCTCCCGCCCATACCACAAGACTTCAAGGTTTCCCACTCGAGTTGCTGTTTGCCCAACTCAAAGCATCCAACAGGCACGGCGCGGTTTGGACACCAGCTCAATGCTTAGGAGAAAATGTGGCAAGTTTGTACGGTTTTTCGGTGTTCCGGTGTCGGCAGCGATTTTTGCGGCACCGCGCGAAGCTAGCTCTTCTTCTGCAGGAACCGTGCCTTCACGTTAACATGTCAGGGAACCGGACAAGCAGCACAAATGAGCAATCATGTACAGGATTCAGACGGTGCATCACAAATCTTGCATACTCATGTGGCCAATTTTCAGTGGAAAATGACCCCTCTCCACAAATCCTACACCCTACACTCAGCAGCCTTGCGGTGAGACTCTGTGCACTGTACAGGTACGAAGGCTGCCCATGCATCCAAGGCGTTCGGCTGCGGCTGCTAAAGGCAGCTTAGACCTCAATATTCTGGGTTGCTGTGAAGGAACCTGATTTCAATTACCATAATGGGGATAGACGGTAAGTAGCAGGGTTTCCTTATATGATAGGAACTTAGTCTATTTAAGTTCGTCAACAGCCACCCAGTGCTGGGAGGGTCCAGGGCTTTGGCTGAGGATGTTGGTGGGATCGAGTTAGGCGCAGGTCAGGCGTGAATCCAGGTCCAAGGGCAACCAGGTAAGATCCCCTCTAGAGCAACGCCGAGTTTTCATCTGAAAACTGCCACCCCGAAGACAAGGCACTCGCACATCTAGAACCCCTTGCCCTTACCCTAACTAAACCTCCAGATCCGGCATGCACAACCCAAAATGCCTAAACCCGCCACCCTAAACCCCCGACTGCTCCCAAACCCTGAACCCTTTTCAGGACGGGCTTCGGATGTGTAGTATGCCGGCAAGCTGGACTCTCAAGGTCTTCATGCGACGCCAGCAAAAACTGAAACCGCAATGTAGGGGCCTTAATAATTAGAATAGGGTTTGGGGGTCCTTTATGGTATTAGTACAATAAGGAACCCCCCAAAAATAGTGTAGGTAAGTATCGAAGCCCCTATATTAAACGCCATCAGTTTTGACCCCCAACTCCAACGCTTGAACTGAGCCCTTCCGAGTCCCGGGTGCAGCCAGCAGCTGCTTGGAAAGCTGCTCCTAAGATGGCAGGAACTACCCACCGAGGTTTAGGGTTTAGGGTTTGGGGTTTCGACTCACACACTCGCNNATAAGTGTCCGACATTGCTACGTGGACATGCTGGGCTATATGACAGAGGGACATACTCACAGTCGTCGAAAGCATGAGCGAGGATGACCCCAACACGTAATATAGCGCTAAGATCAGATAGAAGGCAAAACAGCAAGCATGACCAAGTGAATATCGCCCCATCTGTCAATAGCTAAGCAGTCCGTGTGCTGTCCGTGGCATAGCGCCACTCTGTTTCAAAAGCGCTAGCTTCCTACAGCCAACAACTCGACGGCCATTCTGTAGCCAGCTTGCCTGACGGCAATTGCGCCATCCGGGAAGTCAGGGGTGGTCGTAGAGCGTGTCACTGCTATCATATGCAAGATCAGTCAAGGTAGCCTCTCAAAATGATCTCACTCGTGCATTTCAGAACTCCTCGTGGTGCCATGCAGACCCGGATGTTTCGTGGTGTTGTCGTGAGGCCAAATTCAGCAGGGCAGAATTCGTCGTGGTGTCATTCTTTGGTCACGCTCATGCAAACTCGTCATGCAGTACCTGTCATGCACTCACTGTATCGCATTCATGAATTCGAGCCATCTTTGTACACCCGACTCGCAGGTGTACCCATGCAGACTGTCTTTGAGCTCAGCGTACTCGTTGACAGCATTCGCAGAAAGCATTGTATTCAGCAAATTCCACAACGGCATGCAGTCACAGCCTTTGTCATTCGTAAATTCAAGTCACCACGTACCCACCACTTGCAGGCGCGAAATCATGCAGACTGTATGCGAGCCAGAGCCCGGTGCGTTCATCAGCAGCATGCCAAGGAGCTGTGGGGCCAACGTCCCACAGCATTCCAGTCCATGTTGCATCCACTCACCAACGACTCAAAAGCCGCGCGGTCCACATGTCGACACCATGCAGACTGTATGCAAGCCAGAGCCCGGTGTGCGCATCAGCAGCATGCCAAGGAGCTGTGGGGCCAACATTCCACAGCATTCCAGTCCATGTTGCATCCGCTCACCAAAGACTCAGAAGCTGCGCGGTCCACATGTGTTGTCTGAGCAGTGGATTCAGACGGGGTCTGAATTCTTGAATTCCAAGGGATTGTCAGTCATGCAGAAACACGCAGGAGCGTGTGTCCGAATATGTAGTGTGCCACCCAAGTTGCCCATCTCTTCGCACTCGTGCCGCACATCGTTTCGTTGCGCAGCTTTGTTCATGTCGATGCCACTGTCCACTCGCTCATTCCAGCTGACGGGGCTGGATTGAAGCCCCTAACAGTCTGCCATGGCTCAGCACTCGGAATGAGGGGTACGGGAATTAAGAGTAGGGGATAGAGGAGTACCAATAAAGAAAGAACCACAGGACTCCCCATAGCCCCGAGCAAGCAGGCAGGTGCACCCCAGCAAAGAGTTTCGGGCCTTGGCGTGTGGGCGAGGCCCATACCTAATTACACCACATGTCAGCAGCAAAAGGGCATATGTGACCTTAGTGCGGGTCGGTTTCTGGCCCCCAGCACACAGTCTGCATGCTTTACGCGCACCTGTAAAGCCGAGGACTGACGAACGTGCAGTACGCTTTAATCGAACGTGTAGTGTCCCACCTTTTACACTGAATCTCTCCCAAGGCTAGTGACTCTCGGCGACTCTCTCCAAGCTCAGGACTAGATCCTACAGGATTCAAAACTGCAAGCGGGCACCGACACTCCATATGTGAAGACACGGTCCTAACATGTGTGTAGCGAGAGCTCTGTTTCAAAGATCGACAGCTGTGTCACTCAAGTCTGCCTGTCCAAGTTACGGCAACAATCTGTACAATGCACACGGGATGACTCAAAAGTTGATATGGTACATACGGCGATGTCGTACTATGTGCTCGTTGTGCACCGTGTGTCGAATTACGAACGGGCGTCCTCCTTGCGGCCTCAAAAGCACTAAGCATAAAAGCAATCACAGCGTAGCGGGAGGTCACCATCAACAGTTTACCGAGCATACAAATTCATGATTTGATGTAGCAATGCAGTTGACGCAATGCATCTAAATTCAACACGAAAAGCATGGGCATGCACATGCACACAAATTCACAAATTTACGAATACACATGCCAACCAATTCTCAGGCAGGAAGCATGAGAGCCTGCCATGTGCCCATTTGCAACAGAAACATAACAGTGAATAGGGCCATAGCATAGGAGTAATAGAAACATCCTGGGCATGCACAGGCATTCTCACAAATTCATCATGCTCCTAAATTCGTCATGCTGTTGCAGAAACAAATTAAACCATGCATTATGAATACAACCTTGTCATGCACATGCAATCGCCGTGTGTCATCCCATGTAGATTAGGGGGCAGCATGCTGGCGTAAGTGCAAACGCACAAAGTGCCCTAGCAAGGGCCCGAAGAGGCCAACACACAAGAACCGTTCGAAATAGAAAACTCATCATCCCTCAGCGTCTGCCCCCAAACGTGTGTATGTAGGGGTTTGCTGGTGGCCCGATGATATCATCTTCGGGCACTAGAACTTCTCGCCCCGAAGCCAGAATGGCTCGGGCAAACTGACCCCCGCCTGCGACCGGCGCAGGTGGGATGCGGGAGGCCAAGTTGATAACACTCGGCTGACCAACTGCAGGCGACCCCTGTACCGGGTCAACGCGGATCTCAGCTGGCCGCGCATTCGTGCGGCTCACTGTGTCTCTCAGCTCACGAAGAGCATCAACAAGCTCATTGACTTGCCCACGTAACTCCGCGAGGTGGCTTTGCATGTTCTTGGTGATGTCCACGGCTTCTGTGACCCCTGAGGAGTCCTTGGGAGGTCCACCCATTGCAGACCCCATGGTGGTGACCGCCTGTTGCAAGTCGGTAATGGACTTGCTGTTGGTGCGCAGGCACGAGTTGATATCGCGCCCTGTCTGTCCAAGCTCCCCCAGGAGCCTGTTGGTGTCTCCTTGGAGGGACGTCAGTTTTTCCAGCAGCATGTTCTCCACTCTGTCCGAGCCTTGTGCAAGCTTGCCACAGGCTGTCTCAACCTTGCTTACCACTGAATCCAGGGAGTCCATACTCTCCTTGACCCGCTCCAAGAAGCCATCGATGTCAAGGTGAGCCTTGTTGTGCTCGCCCAGAGTCTTGCAGAAGGCGCTGTTGAGGTGGTCGAGCTTGTCGTTGGTCTCCTTGGACATGAGGTCGAACCTACTCTTGATCGTCGACTCAAGCGCCTCAATGCTCGACTTTGTGGCTTTGTCCAGAGTCTGGAAGCGGTTCTGCTCCGTGGTGTTGGACGTGGCGAATGCCTTAGTAAGTGCAGCATTCAGGCCCTCCAACTCTGCAACGAGGGCCTTCGGGATCACTGCAGTGGTGAGCTCGCTCTTGAGTTTAAGAAGCACGGTCTCCACGGCCGCCTGGTGTTCACTGAAGGCCTTCTTCATCTTATCAAGGGGCTGAAGTAGCGCCAACTTGGAGTCCAGCGCCTGTGTCACCGTATCGGATAGTGTATCCACTGCGAGCACAGCGGTGTTTGTGCCGGCACTGTCAGCTGCATGCTGGCTGTTAGCGGCCAGGAGCGCCTCGCTGAGGGCATCGAATCTTCCCTGCAGCATCGGCCCCAGCACGTCCGGAAGCACCTCGCTAAGCGCCGCCACCATCCATTTTTTGAGCTCCTCATCTTGCTGGGGAGGTCCCACTGTGGGCACCGAGGCTGCCCCAGCCGCGGGGCTTGGTGTCGTCATGGACGGATTCTTGGACCAGGATCGAGAGGCTATGAGTCCGTACATGAACATGCACATCACCATGGCCGACACTGCCCCAACCCAGCATAAGAGCCCATCGTACTGCTCTGGCGTCGCAAAGAGCGACAGAAGTGCCTGTGCTCCGGCCTCATTGAACTGCTGTGAGGCTGCCATGTATGTCAAAGGCAAGGCACGACTACCCAACTGCAAGGGGGCTGACAAGAGCATCAACCATTCACTGCGGTGCGCGGCAGACTGTTGACACGTTGCAGCATGCCTTGCCCGTCCCAAACTGAAGACCCCTTCCAAAACAAGGACATCGAAACAACCCAGATCCCCAGCACCCAGACGTTCCAGACAAAAGGGACATTGAACACCTGAGGGGATGTTCGAGGAAACATCATTGACTACAGACATGTCGTGTCATGACATCACATAGTGATATGCCCTCTAACTACAAACATGACGTGTCAAAGCATGTGGAGGGGAAGACCCTATTGACGAACCCACGCGTCCAAAGCACAACCAACGCAAGAGTGGCCCCCAAGCCCTAAGCTATAAAGTCGTGTACCTGACTGACTGAAGGTTGTCGCCCGCGCTCGACACTTCAGCACACTCACGGAGTGACCTTGTAATGTGCCTGGTAGGCGTCCACGATCTTCGATTCAGAGCGGCATATTGCACACCAACTCCAAAACTGGTATATGTAAAGCGGAAAAATGCGCATCTCCCTAATTAAATGCATGCAGACCAAATTCATGCAACTCAGGCAACCCTCATCACCCATTTCACCACCAGTGCGGCAGCAACATGCAAAACAGTGCACATGCATCATGCAGGCAATGCAACCATGCAATAAATTCAACACCAATGCATCGACCACCATCGCACTTCGACTCACCATCGGACGACGACAATCAACACAGTGCACATGCAGTAGACAGAGCATGCAGGAATGCAAAAATTCATCGCCGAAAACTCACATGTATGCATATGCTGTACAGCCTCAAAAGAGAGAGAGATGCGCACACCTGGCAATGCTGTACATCTCATGCGTCCGAAAGCTCAAGAACGTCATCCTCCGATTCACTGTCCGACGAGAGGCAAATAGTAAGCGGGCCAGCAGGGATATTAAGGATACCAGGGGGCCATACCATATTCTTCGAAAGCATTGGGACAGCGAGTGGTCTACTGAAGCCAAAGTCTTTGAGCGCCAATTGTATCCCGCCCTGCCCCCCCCCCCTTGTCCGTTACCCCAAACCGACAGTCTGCCACGTGCTTCAGATGCCTGACTGGGCCAGATGTAGCCCATGCTCTTAAGGAGATGAGCATCCTCCTCGGCCAGAGATGTCCAGCCAGCCGGGACCCAGCCAATGAGCAGCATTCTGTCTTCAGCATGTGGCACATTAGCATGCCATAATTGTCTGGCACTGAGTCGGTACTTACGCCCTTGTAACACACGCCCTGGACGATCAACGCCATCTGGACATGGCATCCAAGTTGTCCCTTGCACATCCTCCACCCAGGTACCTCCCGGCGCCCCCGGTGAGAGGTTGCAAAGAAGCGAAGGCAAGAATGTGTTCTGACTGTCCTTATGAGGCTGCGTCATAACATTCTTCTGAAGTCTCATAGTCAGAAAGCTATCTCCCGGGAACTCTTCGGCTAGGAAGCGCGCCAGAAGTTTGCACGTCCACGGATATCTGGCAGTGTTCGTCCTCAACCCCGCCTTGACCCTGACAAAGGCTCCACATGTAAAGAAGTCCGAGCTGACTTCCTCCAGTATGGCTTCCGCCACCCGCAGCACGTCAGCAGTGTCAAGCTCCGTTTGCTCGAGAGTGCGTTCTGCTTTGTTCTCAACATCCATCGCTGGGTGGGCTATGGTTGTCACAATCCGGGGGGGTGCGCTCGAGCCTATCGTCTACCACACTCGGCTACTGGTCCCGAAGCACTTTCATGGCATCAGCAAGGTCCTGTGCTCCGTTACAGAAGAAGGCAGTACTGTAGTCAAGAGTGCGTGCCAAATACTTGGTATGGTGGTCAACAAGTGTAACCATTCGGTACTGGTGGAGCCATGGCGAATGGTCCTTAAAGGCCGGGGGCATGAAAAGGCAGTCACCGCCTTGGCGGTCAAACAGGTTGAGCGCCTCAGTGACTTCCGCCAACAGGGCTAAAGGCACCTGCCTATGAAAGACTGTTCTTTGAAGTAGACCTGCTTCGAGGAAGACCTTAGTATGAGTTCCCCAATGAGCCAAGATCCCTTGCACTTTGAGTGCGAGACGAAGCACAGTTGCTGACATCGCTTGCATCGTTCCATCATGTGCATGCGTGTGCACCACAAACATGCGTTTGGGATCATTGGCGAGCGAGACGACGACTGCACAGCGTCCGTTCTCCGCTTTCCCCCAAACAAACGAGCAGGGCATTTTCGCCTGCTTGACAATCATAAGAGGCGACGTATAAGGTACCTCAGTGAAGTCCTTAGAGGGACGGAGAAAACAATCCAACATGCCTTTAGAGCCCTTTAGGACAATGACTTGCCGCTCTTGTAGATACTCAAAGGTTGGGGGAGCATCCTCATCTACCCAGTGCCTAACCCACCACGGAGAATGATTGGCCCACTGCGTGCGATCCAAAGCAAAGGTTTCCCATGACGGTATAGCTGTGGCCCATGGCCACGTTTGGTAGATTCTCTGCACTCTGTAGATGAGCAAATCGACCAGCCACGATCGTCTAGGAGGTGGCATGCCTATTGTCCTACCAACTCCACATGTACTCAGAATTCGCATCATCGGCTGTTGGTGAGTCGTTCGGGCAAGGTGACCTAGGTACGACCACTGTCTAACCATCCAAGTCCTGCGCCAGTCTGGTCCTTTGTTTTGTCTACAGATGACCTTGACCGCCCTCCTTCGAGTAACCGTGTTTTCAACCCACGTCATGAGAGGGTCGGTGGGCAGCCGGAACAAAGACAACAGAAACGTGTTCTTAGCCGCCTCCAGTCTACGCAAGGCTTTCTTGTTAGGCATAAGCAGCGGAGATGCCCAGGGTTTGGGGTTTAGGGTTTATAGGGTTTGGGGTTTAGGGTTTGGGGTTGAGGGGTTTAGGGCTTAGGGTTTTTTTTGCCTCCTACTTAGCATAAACCCCGTAAGAACCTGTAATCCCCAAACCCCCCCCCCAAACCGCCCTTAACCCCGTAAGAACCTGTGATCCCCAAACCCACAGAAACCCTGAACCTAGGCCCGACCCCAAACGCTTCGATCCTTCTGCAGACTCTTCAACAAGGTACTCCGGCCCTATTTTTCTTGAAAATCTAAAGTCCCCCTGGTTTGTCCCGCATGAACCCTGGAACCCTGAACCCCCAAAGCCTCTACTCCCAAAACACCGCCAAAGCCTCTACTCCCAAAACACCGAAGCCACAAAGAACCCCCTTAGCCCTAGGGCGGGTGGCCATGGTCTCTCGGGAGATCCCATCTTCGGCCGCCGTCGCCGAGCTTTGCGGCTTCCTCTTGGCCTCCGCCTCCACAAGAGGGTAGTTTAGCGGCCTTATAATGATTAGAATAGGGTTTTGCGGCCCATTATACTGCAAGAGGGTACATCTGAAGGTTCCTTTAAAAGGTTGTTGAAGGCTCCTTCAGACGATTCTTCGAGGGTTTCATACAAGGGTTTACTGACTCCGTGGCAGCTCTATGTTACATGCTAAACATGCCTGAAAACGGACTTGGGAAACTCCAGGGTGGTTGCATGTCTCTCTCTGCGCATTTCAGGGTAGGCTTCGGGTTCGACTCGCGCAGTCGCACTGGGCTGGCACGGATTCATAGGTCTGGGGTAGGCTTAGGGTTTAGCGCCTCAGGGTCAACCGGCTTTAGGCAGGGTTCAGATTCAGATTGATGTAGACCCCTGGCAACAGAACCCCCCCCCCCCCCGAAGTTTGCTTCAGGGATCTTGGCTGGTGCGTAAAACGCTCCTAGGGATATATTGGTGAGGGTGTATCTTGAGGTACTTTCATGGAACACACTAGTCAAAACACCCTACTTCACTTGAAGCTAAGTGCTTCGCACGTATTTGGGCGCTGCGCTCCCTGGCGAAGAAAATTCAACCTTAGAATTCTGGCAAGGTCACATGAATCCGAAGCCGAAGCAGGTGAAAAGCACTTACTTTCAAACACACGATAGGTTGCAAAAACCCCCTGAAGCCCTAAACCCAAGTCATGATGAACACCCTGGTTTCTACACCCTTACAAAGCCTCAGCCTTACAGAAACCTATAACACCCGTATAAAACCTTACAAATCTCCTAGAAAACCCATGTTGAACCCTTCGAAAAAAACAGAAGACCCTTGTAAAGAACAACATGACCCTTCTAAAGCCCGTATAGAGCCAGTATAGTCGCCCCAAGTAAACCTTTCTGAAACCCTTTTTTTGTCGCCGTCAGAATTAGATTACGTCTTTTTGGGGCATGTGATACTATAGATATAACAGGTACCCTCAGGAAACCAGCAATAATGGTATCGGTAATTATCCATAATCCCCTGCTTTAAAACCCTAAACTCCTCTCAGCAATAATGGCATCGGTAATTCTCCATAATCCCCTGCTTTAAAACCCTAAACTCCTCTCAGCAATAATGGCATCGGTAAGTATCCATAATCCCCTACTTTATAATCCCCTACTTTATAATCCCCTACTTTATAACCCCCTACTTCATAATCCCCTGCTTTGAAACCAAGCTCCTCTTTCTTCGGCCTTCGCCTTCCTTTCGTTCCGCTTCTCCGCGCGGCTCGCCTGCGCTTTCGCCCCAAGCTTTCTGGCCAAAACCAAAAAGGAAGATCTGAAAGGGCTCTATAGGGTTAAAGGGTTTAGGGTTTAGGGTTTAGGGTTTAGAGCCAACACAAAATAGGAAGATCTGAAAGGGCTCTATAGGGGCTATAGAGAGCATCTTAGGGGTTTCTGGCCAAAACAAAACGGGGAGGGGGGTCTGAAGGGGCTCGATAAGGGCTATAGAGCATCCTGGGGTTGGCTTTCTGGCCAACACAAAATAGGAAGATCTGAA
>CAJNDV010035956.1:9956-24213 GCA_905221635.1 Symbiodinium sp. CCMP2456
TTTAGGCTTAAGGGTTTTAGGGTTTAGGGTTTAGGGCCCTACCGTCGAGATTTTAGGCTTAAGGGTTTAGAGTTTAGGGTTTAGGGCCCTACTATAAGGGGGCTTTCATTCGGTTTTTAGGGTTCACCTCTAGCCGAGAAGACCTACCGCTTTAGTTTCGGTCTTTCGGGCCACAGGTAGGGGTTCCAGAGAAAGGACCCTCAAGATGGTATTCCTTAAAGTAATATAGGGGCCTTAATAATTTTGAAAGGGTTTTGGGTTCCTCTATAGTACATCTATAGTTATAATAAGGAACCCCTAAAATGATATAGGCATTTATTGAGGCCCCTATATTACAGGGGCCTAGGTTTCAGGTTCGGGGTCTAAACGGATCCCGAACCTGCTTTGTTTCGGTACTCCGCATTCAAGCGCAAGACCGAGACAGAGCGAACCATTGAGGGTTTAGGGTTTCGGGGTTTAGGGTTTAAGGTTTAGGGTTTAGGGTTTCGGGTTTATTCTTGAATGTCCAGAGGCGCAGTAGGATGTGAAGCGCATATTTAGCTCTCCGAACTCCCAAAACTCTCCTTGAATCCAAAGCCCCAAGCCCCAAAGCCAACAGCCCACTGAGGCATCCTTCGGAGCAGGCCGTGTCCGCCAGACCTGTCTGTTTCTTTGTTTTCCGAGCTCGATTTTGGCCCTTATAGTACCCTTAGTAGGGCCGGGTGTAAAGTCTAGGGTTCAGGGTTGTGAGTCTGATGAGGTTCCATGCGTGTAAACCGCAGCGTAAAGCGGTGTAGCTTTTGACCCAATGTCGAAACCCTAAGCAGCACGTCCTAGCCCGGGTTGATGTTAATATACTTAATCTAGCTGCTCTATACTGGGGATACATAGCAAATCGTAGGGTTTCATTAGTATAGTAGCTTAATTCAAGTTCAATATAAGCAACCCACTAGCACGCAGAACTTACACAGCCACCACAGCTCGCCTTGCAAAGGCTCCAGACATCTTCCTTTGACCAAGGCGGGCATCTGAGCCCCAACTTTCTGAACCCTCAACCCTCAACGCCAAACTTGAAGCCCTACCTGGACCCTGGAAAACCTACGTTTGTAAGGACTTACATAATAAGGAAATCATAAGAAGGAGCCAA
Source organism: Symbiodinium sp. CCMP2456 (assembly GCA_905221635.1). Lineage (NCBI taxonomy): Eukaryota > Dinophyceae > Suessiales > Symbiodiniaceae > Symbiodinium > Symbiodinium sp. CCMP2456. The sequence goes on from CAJNDV010035956.1 coordinate 11,083, forward strand.
AACGGTAGATTATTTGGGGTTAAGGTAAGCCTGAAACTCTCCAGAACCCAGCTCTTAAGCCCTAAGCCGAAGCACTGCCCGAAACCCACTGATGCAGGCACGCTGGCTGCGGGTCCAGCAGGCACGATGCTTTTGGCAGCTGAACCCCTGAACCCTAAGTCCCAAGCCGGAAGCATCCCCGAGAAGTCCTGCAGCTCGACTATTTTGAGGAGGTGTGCGTGTGCCCTTGACGGCCCAACAGTTGTCATCTCGGAAGCCGAGCAAGAAGGCTCATGGTTTTGGGAAAGTTTAGGGTTCACGGCTTAGGATGGTGAGGACTATTGAGTATTCAATTGTTGTTGGTGCCTTGGTCTACGATCGTTGTTGCTGCCAGTACTGGAAATGCCTCTATCCTAGGGTGTAGTACGGGTGCCAAGATGCAGAAAGCATTGCCTGATAAACTCCGAACGCCAGCAACCTTTTACTCGAAAACTTAAATCCCTAAAGCCATAAACCGGAAATCCTCTTCATCCTTTCGAAATCTCCAAACTCTAAACCCAAAGCGCCCAAACCCAAGCAACTCCGCCCACAGCGCCCCTGGTGGAGCCCTTCTAAGCCCTGTGAAAGCGATAAACCCCATGAAATTCCTATGAAACCTCTAAACCCTAAACCCTAAATCCGAAACCCTGTAAAACTTTTGTAAAACTTTATGGGTAGTTCTCTAATTTAGGGTGCCTTTTTAGGCCCCCATAATAGTACGGCTAGAACTATCCTTAGAGTCACGAAGAAAAGCCCGAGAAACCCTAAACCCTAAACCCTAAAACCTAAACTTTCGTCTTGCGTGAGGAGGCCGCAGCGTTCTGGGTAGTGAGGCCGAGCAGCGCTACATCGAGGCCTCCCCAGGAACGAAAACTGGGGCTTTTAGGGCTTTTAGGATTTAAGGCTTTGGGTTTAGGGCTTTTACGGTTTAGGGTTTAGGGGTTTAGGGTTTGTAGGGGTTTAGGGTTTAGGGGTTTAGGGCGTAGAGAGGTGTGAGGTTTCGAGGGTTGAAGGTCCAGTCGGGGTTTGGGCTTGGGGTCTTCGCTTGGGGCTTCCAGGCTCTAAGGCTTTGGGGTTTGGTTTGGGGCTTCGGGTGTAGGGTTTGGGGTTTAGGGGTTTTGGGTTTAGGGTTTGGGGGTTTAGGGTTTTGGGTTTAGGGGTTTAGGGTTTAGGGTTTCTGAAGGCCTTCTCTCACTATATACAAAACCTACGGCGATGACCGACTACTGTTGCTACTGCACCAACGCTGGAACTTCCGCTGTCGCTGGGCACCATGAACACATGGATGACTGTTTGTGGCACTGCGACTCCTGCAGCTCCTACTGTTAAGAGCACAAACGCAAACATGGTGTAAATCACAGTTTCCATCGTCATTGCAGCGATAGTTCTTGAGAGAAGCCATACGGGCACAAGCAGCCATAACGCTGGTAGTAGTGCTCCGGCTGATAGAGGTTGTGCCGAGAACCATTTAACACAACACACATAAGACTACCTAAGTGACAAGTAGTGTAAGACTATCGCTCTTGATGATACACTCCTCGTTTTTTGACCACGAGTCGTGCGAGTCGTGCATCTGTAGTAGCTAGGTTTCGCTTGTTGAATTTGCGATCGTGTCTGCAGCAGTCAGGTTCATAGCACATCAAGAAAAATGCTACCGTGCTATGGTAGTGGGGTTCGCAGTGCTAACATCTGCGAGGTTTCCGGTTTAAGATTTAGGAGTTTAGGGCTTAGGGTGGCTCTGATCCCGACATAGTGCCTCAAGAGCCCGCCTGCACGCAGGCCATTCAGACCCTGAAGGACAGCATCGAGAGGGAGCAGTACACCGTTCGGATGCTGCAGGCTTGGGGAGAGCCTGAACTTAGAGGGGTGGGTGCTAACCCGCCGAACGGGAACCCTGATTTACAGTGCTGTTCCCGAGCAGTTCTGATCCCTGCACCGACCTCCAAACAGCAACCCTGCTTTAGGACATGACCCTAAGCCCCAAATCCTAACCCCCCAAAACCCAAAACCCTGGATCCTAGACCCTAAACCCTAAACCTTGTTCTTTCTGGGACTTTGCATCTCATCCGTGATCGATGCTATGGGCCCATTATTCGATCCGACAGTCCAGACAGGATAGACTGCTCTAAACGCAAAACCCTAAGAGTCCTAGGTCTTCAGTTTGGGGTTTAGGGGGCTTAGGGGATTTGGGGGTTTAATGGGGGTTTTTGGGTTTAGGGGTTGAGGGTTTAGGGCTTTAGTGTTTTGAGTTTAGGTTTAGGGTCTAGGGCTTGAGGGGGTTTAGGGCTTAGGGTTTAGGGCTACGAGACTGGATCTGGTAAGGCCACTCGAGCCACGGCCTACTCCCACAAGAGTGAAATGGAGGCAGCGGGAATCGGACGTACTTCATGGGTTTTAGGGTTTATAGGGGGGATTTGTGCAGTTTGTGCTTCCTTTTTGTTTATGTGGGGCTGCTTCAAGAAATGTTAGTCATGTTTGGCTTCCGGCACGAACCTGAAACCCTAAAGCCGAAACCCTTAAGCAGGAACTCCTTCTAGTAACTCTTATGTAGTGACGCTGATTTGAGCCCGTGTAGGACCCCTGTAGAACCCAGGACACCAAAGCTGAACCGCGTTTGTGATGTTTTGCTTGGGGGGCTCTTCTGCGATGCAGTGATTGCCAAGGATTGACAGGCCGATCTCGCGGTTATAGTGAGGATTCCTTTAAGGCTTCAAATGATCAGTACTACAAGGTCTACTTTAAGATTTTCCATAAGGGGATCTACACGGGTTTGGGCTGTAGGGTGTAGCTTTAGTGTGCAGGTTTAGGGGCTCGGGAGTTTAGGGTGTTTAAAGAAAAGACCGGCTTCAAGAAGGAAACACCTTCTTTGAAGCTTGCTTGGGGTTAGGGGGTTTTATGAAGAGGGGCCCTCAAATCAGGTCCCGTCTTCATAAACCCCACAGCCTCGACCCTCAAACCCTAAACCCTTAAACCCAAAGAGCTCCGCCTTACACCAGGAGTTCTTCCTGAAGTGTGTGGACGAAGCACGCAAGGAGCTGATGAGGCAAAGAGTTCTGACTCCAGACCCCTTGGGCTATAGGCTTTCATGGCTGTTGTAAGGGTTGCAGGGTGGCCCAGAGAGCCTTATGAAGGAACCCGGGGCTGGGCGTGTTCCCAACACCCACGTATCCGGGACAGCAAGTACATTGTACTCTTAGGCATCTTTCTATGATCCCTCAGATTGCTATGCTGCTGCAATGAGGAGTAGCAGAAGATGTGACGGTGAGGTGCTGTGTGCTTTCCGTTCTCAAGTTATTTTGCACGGGCTCGTCTTGGAAGTCCGCCGAGGCTCTCATCTCCGTCAGACCCCTGCCAGACCTGAACTCCATGACCTGGGCCCCGTAATTCCCATGACAGGAAAAAGCACATCATGCTGAACCGTGACAAGTCAGACAGGCGCCGCTCGGGAGTTCAGGTGAGTGTTGCTTTGATAGCTGGCGTTGCTACAAACCCTAACCCCTGAACCCAGACCAAGGTCGCAACTAGAAGCGGGCGTAGGCATGGTCACAGAGGGCAAGAACCACAGAGGTTGGGTTCAGTCAAAGCACTGTAAAGACCTTCGGTGTCTGATTTTGGGACTCTCAACCCTATACTATACCCGCAACCGAACCCTTCCCGTCATTTGAGTTTCATGTCTTCGGATGGCTTTGGGTCTCCGAGCTGTAATTGCTATTTCAGATCATGTGCAAATCACATCAAAGTTTTGAGTCTTAAGTCTTGGACTTCCACTTCTTCCCGAATGCAAGGCCTGTTTAAGGCTTCATAAAGCTCTTTCAAAGCTTATCTGTCCAACAGAGGGGTCTTAGTTTCATGATATGGGTGGTTGTCAAAATGTTGGTCCCTTTTTGGGTCCCTAATAGAATACGGCACCTAATATTTAGGCACCCAAAAAGGGACCCTAATTTTGACAACCACCCATATGAAACCTTGCGTCAATGACAGGGCTTTCAATGCGTGAGAGCCACAACATCCCAAGCCTGAGATCGGACCCGGGCACTTGCAGCTTCGCATGCCCTAAACCCTAAACCCTAAACCCTAAACCCTAAACCCTAAACCTAAACCCTAAACGGCCTTGCTCTTCCTGGCCGCAGGGAGAAAGTGCTAGAAGCGATGCTGAACAACGAGGAGACTCTCCGGTAGAGAGAGGGGAGGTGGTGGTGGCATTCCTTGCGGCTCCATAGCATGTTTATCAGATAAACTTATTCTCCAAGAGGTTCTATATCATGCTTACAGTATCATGTGCGCACTATCGTTCTGGCCCCGATAGTACCCCAAGCCCGAAGGGCCTGAATCGCTGAAGCCTCCAAGACCGTCAGGACATCCTCGTCTGCCTCTACGAGAAGCTTTTTCCCCATCGAACTGGCATTGCAAGGTCCTATGCCTCAGCTCTTCAGCTGGCTCTCTGCGTTTGCATCGTGCAGCTATGCTACTGGTACTTGTGACGTTCATCGTTTGAAGATGCTTGATGACGAAGAAGCCTATACTGACTACTCAGGACAAAACACTAGCTCGCGAATACCATTCTGGAGAACACCCGTCTTCCAGCGAGAGCATTTTCGCACAACCCAACCGGAAACCCCACACAACCCTCAACTCTACCACTTCGCCCTCAACAAAGCCCTGAAGTCCGAAATCCTAACCACGAACCCTGAAGACCTTTACCTCACAAGGCTAATCCTAAACCACTAAGCATTGAATTAAAGCTCTAAACCCCGAAACTCTAAAGCCTTTTGTCAGCCGCTTCAGCGCATGAAGCCCTGAACCCAAAACTGTAGTGAACCCTAAACCCTAGATCCTAAACTGTAGTAAACCCTAAACCCTATACACCCCTAAACCCTAAACTCTCATAAACCCTATAAGCCCTATAAACCCTATACATCCCTAAACCCTAAACTCTACTCAACCCTAAAAACCCTCAACCAGGAGCCTGGGAGCTGGTGGTGGACCGGCCGAGGCACTCTGCAAGCTCCGTGGATCCACGGGCTCCTTTGAAGGAGCCCTGGACCCTAAACCCTAAAACCCTAAACCCTAAACCCTAAAAGCCCTAAACCCTAAACCCCTGAACCCTAAACCCTAAACTCCTAAACCCGTAAACCCCTAAACCCGTAAACCCCTAAACCCCTAAACCCTGAACCCTGATCCTCCAGGCTCCTTCAAGGCCCTTCAGGGTTTAGGGTTCAGGGTGTAGGGTTCAGGGTTTAGGGTTCAGGGCCCTTCAGGGTTTAGGGGCCTTAACATTTAGACTAGGGTCTTGGGATATGGGAGCCCATATAGTATAGAGGTTTTCAGGGTTTATAGGGTTTCAGGGTTTAGGGTTCAGGGTTTCAGGTTTTAGGGCTGAGGGTTTAGAATCTAGAGGCCTAAACCACCAAAGCCTGATCCTTCGGGTAGGACAGGACGAAAAGCCCCCATGCGGATGGTTTGTGGCAGTCCGTGCCGGGGGGCCGGTGACGGTGGAATGTTGCGTTGGAAACTCCTACAAGCTAAGGGTGGTTTCGGTCGCTGGTAGTGCCACATCCAGAAGCACGGCATGTCAGCAGGAGCTGAGAGAAAGACAGAGAGAGAGACAGAGAGGCATGGATGGTGTCCGCTAGGCGCCAGCCTAGGTAATTCAGAGTAGTTTGGCATGGAGAAGTGACATCAAGAGGTCTCAGTAATCGGGAAACGTCTTCTCAATGTGTTGGGTATTTAGGGCCCCTATACGGTACGTGAGCGGTAAAGTGGACTCTGAACCTCCTGGACACTGACGAAGGGAACATTTGGCCAGAGTGCCACGCACCCGGCAAGGGCACTGAGCATCAGGGTCCAATACAGAATTCTGAAGGATTTAGATCACCCCCTTCTGGCTACTACACAACCGTATCTATGACTATACGATCGCTGTTTGAAACATAAGCACACGGTACTATGTCCCAAACTCTGTTCTGATTTAGAAGGCCTATCCATTAAAAGCCTCCTGGGATTGACGAGGATCGACCTAGCAGGGATGTTCAGTGTTCTGGGCCTCCCCTGTCCCCTCCATTCCTGATTGTAAGTAATGTAGGGGCCTTCATCTTAGAATTGGGTTCTTGGACCCAATTATGTTAAACTTGTAATGAGGAGCCCGCAAGATAGTGTATAGGTAATTATTTAGGCCCCATACGTTATGCTATGATGTAACGCGCAAGCCTATCCTAATTATTTTGGCCCGTGTATTATATCACCGCCGTCCTTGGTTTTCACGGGACTTTCAAGGCTGGGTAGGAAGTCGGCATCCGCTTTGGGCGGATCTATATCTTTGAGCATTTTTTCTGCCACATCTCGCCTAATTATCAAAACTTGTCTAGCCTCTGCGGTATTAAAGAAAGTATTGAGGGTCCAGAGTCAGAGCCTTCAGCCCCCTTTTTGCACGATGCTCCCGGCGGCCCCGCCCGCGGGTTTGCGGCAGCGTGGCAGCGCGCCGCGCAGCATGCAAGGCCTCGCGGACTGTGGGGGGCGGGTCATGGGGCTTAGGTTTAGGTTTTTCAGGTCAGGATTCTGGGTTTAGGGTGCGGGAGGCATTGAAGGCTTGGTGCACCCGTTGGAGACGTTTTGCAGGCTTTAGCGCTTTAGGGCTTGGGTTACTTTAGGATTTAGTAGATCGATTGCACTGGCTTCGAAGCTGCCATGCGGACCAGATAGGGTTTAGGGCTTAAGGGCTTAGTCTTGTGGTTTCCTAATCACTGCGGCTTAAGGGCTTAGTGTTGTGGTTTCCTAGTCATTGGGGTTGCCTCACTAAGGCATCCAGACTACAGCGAGCTTCGTGTCACCCAGCAGACTTCTCGTCAACTGAAAACTGAAACCTCATAGGAAACCCCCAAAACTCCTCTGAACAGGGACCCTAAATTCTAAACCCTAAACCCTAAAACGGTTTAGGGTTTAGGGTTTAGGGTTTAGGGTTTGGGGTTTATGGCACGGATCATTCCCAGGTGCCCCGCCGCTTCCTCCAGTCGCCGCCTCCACCGCGGCTACCGCGACTGCTGCAGCCACAGCCTCTCGACAGTCACGGAGGGACCTTGATCTCGCCGTTGCAAGAAGACTCACCTCAGAATCCTCCCTAAACCCTAAACCCTAAACCCCTAAATAAATCACATGCTTTGGGATCCGGGACCAGGGCCTCCTACACGTGAGAATTGCGAGTTTGAAGTCTCATGGGAAGGCGCTTGTTGCTGGTGCCGCTGCCGTGACGGGGCGCGGTGGAACCCGGCCGACCAGGTAGGGGCGGCTACGGTGTTATTATGGTTCAGGGTTGAGTTCTTTTTGAGAGTTGAGTGCTTCAGTGAGGGTGAAGGTACTGGCGATAAACCTTTGAGAGGTCTGGTTGGGTTCTGGGTTTCGGGTGTCCAGTGACTGGTGTTACGTTCTACAGGCTTTGCATGCTTTCGCACAGCTTTGGCAAGTGTTCGCCCTTATTGACCCTTCTCTCTAAACCCTAAGCCCAATTTAAAACCCGAAGACCAAAAACCCTAAACCCCAAACCAACAGCATCTAAACCCTGAGCCCTTGAACCCACAGGATTATCTAGACCCTCCGTTCCATCGACCCTCTATGAGAGCCCTGGTATACTTTCAAGAGGCGGTCCTGGGATTTGCCACGCGCCACCTACATGAAGCCAGTCGTTTGATTGAGTTTAGGGTTTTGGGTTTAGGGTTTACCTACTTGAATGGAGATATCCTGGTCAGATCCGTCTTTACAGGCTTCATGGTTTAGGGTTTAAGGGGAGGGTTGGGGGCCAGGGTTCTGAGGGGTTGATCAGCCGAACGCATGCCAAATGAACTATGACGACGAAGCCTTCTTGAAACCCTGAGCCCCCAAACCCCAAATGCCCAAGGCCACAACTCCCAGAACCCCAAACCCCAAAGCCAAAGCTCTATGGGCCCTAAAACCCTAAACCTTAAACCCCTAAACCCCTAAACCCCTAAACCCTAAAACCCCAAAACCCTAAACCCTGCCTTTCCCCCCGCCATCCCCCGTGGAGTTGCAACGCTGCGCGTGCGAGCGACAGCCCAAGGTGCGAGCCGCAGTTCCATTCCCTACATTTCTTTGTTATAACCAGAAGGGTTTAGTTCCATTCCCTACATTTCTTTGGTTTAGTTCCATTCCCTACATTTCTTTGTTATAACCAGAAGGGTTTAGGGATTAGGGTTATAGTAACATACCCCCCCCCCAAATTATCGTATTGTAATGATCAAGCTATATCATAGAAACCTGTCGTAGTTGTCGTGGTCGCATTGCTTAATGCTGTACACCTGGGATGTGATCCGAGAGCCCTAAACCCTAATTGGGCACAGCGTTTAGGGTTCCAGTTGCTGACGACTCATCTATGCAACATCAAGCTGCTCGAAAAGGTCCAGGATATCCAGAAGACGTGCAGCAACCGATGCTAAGCCCCAAAGCTACCATAAACTCACACGCACTAAACAGATCTCTGGTTGCGTTGTTACGACCAGACGACGCGAAACAAGTCAGATCCCAAAGCCTTTTTTGCGACCGATTCCTGGAAATCTGATAGCCCCTAAATCCAAATTGGAGTCTCCGAAACTATGATGTTGACACAGGCCTGTAGTGTTCGGAACCCGAGTACCAGGTGAGGAGCCTTAAGTGAGACACCCACCCCAACGTGAAGAGATCACCGAACAATCCGGAACTGTAGAGCCGCCAACCAAAGCGATGGTACTCCGCTTGTTCGGCCTCGTGTCGCTCTTTGGCGCAGCATCTTCGTTCGGCACAGGCACGGATAAAAAGGGGGGTTTGGGGCTTAAGGGGAAGTAGCTCGGTGACTTCTTCTTCTTCTGACGGATGAGTTGACTTGAAGGAGTAGCTAGTTATAAGCTATGTTGTTTAGGTTTTGGAGTTTCGGGTTAAAGGAGTTAGAACAGGTATTGGGGGTATGGTGCGTATAGCAAGGAATTGGACCTTGAAGGACATATTCCTACTAGCTTTTCAGACCTCTACATTGTTATTCCTATGCGAGCTTCTATGTGCAGTTTGAAGCGACACTCCACGGCCTCGTGGCTTTGAGGTAGCAGTACCTTCAGCCCCCATCCCTTTACCCTAAACACTCTACACCGTCACCGTAAACTTGAGACCCTGAGCCCTAAACCCTAAACCCTAAACCCCTAAACCCTAAACCCTAAACCCTAAACCCTAAACCCGAAACCTTGGCCCTTCCACACTGAACCCTAATGCAAAGCCTTGAAAAAGCCCCGCAGCTGTGAGCCCGAAGCCCCTCCAACATCGCCTTAGACTCCCTATGAGAATTATGGTATGATGGGTTTAGGGTTTAGGGTTTAGGGTTTAGGGTTTAGGGTTTAGGGTATAATGGGCCGGAGTACCCTCTTCTTAAACACAAGCCCGACACGACTAATGTAGGGGTCTCAATAATTATCTGTACTGTTTTGGGGTTCCTTCTTATAATTATATAGTATAATATACCCAGAAACCCCATTCTACCGTGAGTCGAGCCTCTCGAAACTGACGAAAAGTTCAGGTGGCTGCGCCAGGGCCCTCGCCCACTGCGGCACTATTCACAGAGGAGTCGGCCGGGTTTCAAGCAGGTCTTAGGGGGTTCAGAATCTTCGGGTTTGGGGGGTTTAGGGTTTAGAAGTTGGGCTTGAATTTCATTTGCGGGGGTTCGGGCTTCAGGCTTTGGGGCTTGCAACGCTTCGCATGACTTGGCATCGGCTGACTCCACCCCTCCTCCACACTTTCGATGCCTAGAGTGTCGTCATGCGGGGTTGGCCTAATTAATCTCGAAGTGTGCCTCTGCGTGCGATTCTGGTCTTTGGAGTTTCTGCCAAAAAGAGAGGGGGCGTTTTGCTGTGGGCAGATCCTGATATGGCTCCTTCTCTTTTTGGGGCTGCAGGCTGTTGGAGCAAGGCGCTTGCAGGAGTCGGGGCGCTTGTAGATATAATGCTATAGGGGCCTAAATCATGACCAATACTATTGCGAGGGCTCCTTCTCATAATTATAGTATACTATAGTATATTATGTACACCAAAACCTGATTCTGCTTATTAAGGCCCCTATATTTCTTGGCTTTGCAAGCTTGGGTGCACCATCCAAGTAGCCTCAACGCCCAGAAAGCAGTACTATCACGGCATGTACTTGATCCTTATTTCGCATGTTGTTTTCGAGCTGAACCGTGGCCCCCAATTGAACCTCTGCCGCTACAGAACCCTATCCTTAGTCCTGCAGCCCCAAACTCTAAACTCATTTCAACCGGCGTAATAACACCGCCATGTACTGGTGCTTCTGAACGAAGCTGTTCTGTGTCAGGAGATGTTGTTTATTACGAGGTCACGAATCCAGGCGGCACACTGGCATCGTTCTTGTAATTTCTATTTTGCATTTTTGACTTTACAAGTGCTCAACAACACCCAGGAATCCACAAATGCTGACTGTGCCTTGGAGCATCTTATACGTTCCAAGGTTTTCTGTTTGGAGTTGGCTGTTTCAGGGGAATATAGAAGCCTGAATATTTACCAATATTACCTGTTAGGGTTCAGTGCTGTAAATATGCCATGATGTATCCTAATTCTTACGGCCCTTTCTAGTACTTCAGGGGAGGTTCGCAAGAACAAAAAATGCACGACGGAGTGTAAAGCAGACCCGACATGGTATGAGATCGTATCAGGCGGGCGAACTTTTGGGGACCCCAGAAGCTTGGCAAACTTGTACGACCCTCCTTAGAAAACCTTAACTTCGTAGCTGGGTAGGTAACCTTTCACCTTTTGGGGCTTATATAATCCTACCATAATTGAAAAGGTTAACCTTTTGTGGGCTAGGCTACTCAGCCCCTAAGTTAAAGTTGTCAAACCCGACTCAGCCCTGGCGAACAGTGAATCTCTCTGGCCGAAGCCAGAGGTAGGTAGTATTATTAGGGGTACCCCTCAAAGGGTACCCCTTAGTGAACCCTACCTTTGGCTCTCTTAAAAGGGACCTTATTGAGAGGGTCTATATCCCCAAGGGTCCCCCTAATCCTAGCTCCCAAGAGGTGATTGCCGTCAACGTCGATGGGGTCGTTGAGTGCCCCGGGTGGATCTTCGAGCCTGTGCCACAGGTGCCGGGGCGCAGAGAGAGTTACTAGAGTAGGTAACCTTTGAAGGAGGGCTTAGATGGTCAAGGAGTTCAACCCTAAACCCCAAACCACTAAACATTTTGAAATGGAAGTCTTGAGATGTCATGTATTCTATCCCCTAAGCTGCCAGTGTTGTATCTGGAATTGGGGCTTCGGAAGGCCAAAGCACCCAAAACCGCGGTCAAGATCATGGAACTCAATGGATTTCACGCATGAAATCGAGCCGAAGACAGTTTCAGGAGACAGCAAGCATAAGATGATACATGAAGCATGCATGAATGAAGCTCCGCCGCACACGAAAGCCAACAATTGAGAAACATAACGAAACCATACATGCAAACTAGAAACAGCATAGCGAGAGCACAAAGCACTCATAGATGCAAAATTCTCTCAAGTCTAGGGTGGTTTGAAATTTGGTGCAAGAGCTCAGGGTTTAGGCGCTTTTTGGCATCATCTTTGCCCGTGGTTTGTCAGCTTGGGTAGAACAGAACTTGCATGACATCTTGCGCACGGCACGTACCATGCCATGCCGATGCTGGCAACGACCTGATACTCGTACTTTGACTTGTAGCTGCGGCAGTGAGAATCAAACTTGTCCGGCGTACTGTACGTCAAGATCACCACTCGTCCCGGCGTGTCTCCCTGAATCCTAAACTTCGTAAGCCCTAAAGCCCCACCCACTAAACTCTTCAAGCGAGTGTGCTTTCGCGCTAGTCCACAGGACATGTGTCCGCTGATCGCCTACCCTTACCTTGTGAGTTTGCTCCTGGGGCAGCATGGATGGAGCAAAACGGTGGTTGAGGAGCCCCCCTTACCTATTAGTCAAGGAGGAGGGTATTTGCACATGTTTCTTCGAGCTTTGTGAAGGAATACCTGGTCTGTATCCGGTCTTATCTTAACATGGTTTCATGATACTCCGCTGTGCATAAACATCGTTGTCGTAAAATCCTCATGCCCAGAGACTCCAAAGCCCTTCAGTCAAGGAATACAGGTTTCTCCTCTTACTCAGTCTATGGGAGAACTTCAATCGTTTGGGCCCTATATATTTGGTCTCTGAATGTCTCTGATACAAAGTTTGCACTTTTAACCCTAAACCCTAAACCCTAACGGTACGGTTATTGGAGAAGAGAGTACTAGAGCCCCTGGGCTCTCTTGGTGCATTCTTCAACTTAGGAGCTTGGACCCTGAGTATGTACTGCACTACGGCTGATGCTTTACCCATAATAAAAAATAGACCATAGTTCCCATAGTTTAGGGTCCTCAAGGTCATGCAGGGTTTATATCATCAACAGTATGACGCCCTACAATATGCCCGATAAGCGGCTTAAACTTATACCGAGCCCAATAGCTACAATAGATCACATAGATATACATGTTTATCAGTGTAACATCCGCATCATGACATAAGCCTTGAGTTAAGCAAAATACCCTAAACCTGTTTAGGGTAGGGGGTGTGCGTAACGTTTAGGCTTTTAGGGCTTTAGGGCTTTGGGGTTTAGAGTGCAGGATTTAGGGCTTCTGGGTTTCGATCTTAAACCCTAAACCCTAAACCCTAAACCCTAAACCCTGCTATTCAATCGCTTTCCTCTCAGGTTCGCCTACGCCGTCATGATAGCCTCTGCTGTGCTCATGATTGTGGGCTGGATGGCCACAGTTTGCACAGACGATAGCAAGCCGGCTGCAAATTCTTTTTCTCAGAGGTGCCCAAGAGGACTGCAGATTTGGGGTTTAGGGTTTAGTTTAGGGNNGTTTAGGGTTTGGGGTTTAGGCCACATTTAAAGAGAAGGTGACTGAAAGGAGGGGACCTAGGGTGGGATTGAGTCGGCTTGAGTTACAACTGCCTTCCTCAGGATAATGAATATAGAGTGAAAAAGCATACTTATGACAAGTACAAACATTACACCGACTTACTGAGTCTGCTTTCGGGGAAGGACCCTGATAGAGGTCTTATGAAACCTTCAGAACACCCCATAAAA
>CAJNDV010035957.1:4737-24202 GCA_905221635.1 Symbiodinium sp. CCMP2456
ACCCTAAACCCTAAACCAAACCTTTAATTGACTGCTTGGGCTGGTCACCTGGTCTTGATTCAACTAGAAGTTCTGTCTTTTCCGGACTAGTCGTTGCGAATCGTCGTGAAACCTTGCTTTGAGAGCCGAAAACCTGAACCCTCAACCCTGACGCCGCCCCTCTAGAAACCCCTAAACCCTACACCCTAAACCCCGAAACCCTAAAACCCTAAACCCCTAGAAACCCTGGAAGCCTCAAAAGCCTCAACATGGTTTCAACACCGCATCCACCTGAAACCGCAAAGCAGTCGAAACACAGCAATTCTGACATTCAGACCCAGATCTCTCCCTGAAAGGAATCCCAAACCCTAAACCCTTAAAGGATCCTTTAAGATTCACTGAAACCCTACACCTTATCTCGGTTAAGATGCTCTAACACCCTATCTTGGACCCTTGCCGTCGCTCATCGTAACCCTTGTAGCAACCCTGATAGTACCTCCTTTCAGAAACCTTTCGAACACACCCTATTCTAACTATGGAAGTCCGAAGCCCTAAACCCTGAACGAACCTATACGATCCCGTGCGAACCCTACTCTAACCATGGGTCCTAAACCCTAAACCCTAAACGAACCCGAAACGAACCCGTACGAACCCAACACAAACTATGGAAGTCCGAAACCCTAAACCCTGAACGAACCTGAACCTATACGATCCCGTAAGAACCCTACTCTAACGATGGGTCCTAAACCCTAAACCCTAAACGAACCCGAAACGAACCCGTACGAACCCAACACAAACTATGGAAGTCCGAAACCCTAAACCCTGAACGAACCTATACGATCCCGTACGCACCCTACTCTAACTATGGGTCCTAAACCCTAAACCCTAAACGAACCTATGTGAACCCGTACGAACCCTACCCTAACTATGGTCCTAAACCCTAAACCCTAAACGAACCTATACGAACCCTACTAAATATCATACGAACCTATACGAACCCTACTAAATATCATACGAACCTATACGAGCCCTACTAAAAGTCATCGAAGTCCACTTTTGGGTCGTTCCACGCAGGCGCAGCAGCGCAGGTCATCCCTGGTCTCAGGCCTCGTGCCTCCCAGGAGGCCTGCGGAGGAGGACGGTTTCGGGTTTAGGGTGGTTTAGGGTTCAGGGTTTAGTATTTAGGGTTTAGGGGTTTAGGGGTTTAGGGTTTAGGGTTCAGGGTTTGGAAAGCCTGTTGCAAAAGGGTTCAGGGTTTAGGGTTTAGGGTTCAGGGTTTAGGGTTTCAGGTTCAGGGTTTAGGGTTTAGGGGGGTTTAGGGTATAGGGTTTCGGGTTTAGGGTTTAGGGTTTCTGGAACGGGAATTACCGGTCTAGGACTTGGGGCATTTTGGATTTAGGATATAGGGTCTAGGGATTAGGGTTCAGTGGTTTAGGATTTAGGCTTTTTCGGGTTTAGGGTACGTAGTTTTGGACTGTGCTGCAGACGAACCTCTAAGTGTCCCCTGCTTGCTGCGGGCCGCATTTTCAGTTCGCCTTTTTTGTACTGCGTGCTCCAGCCAATCCCTAGACCCTAAACCCTAAACCCTAAACCCTAAACCCTAAACCCTAAACCCCTAAACCCTAAACCCGTCGAACTACTTTCCCTCCCTGTGTTTGACCCCAGCTCCCAACGAGCCGGGCTCGAGCTTGCATGAGGAAGTTCAGCGGCTCCAAGGTGAGGAAAGATTTGGGGGTTTCCGAAAATAGGGGACCCTAAAATAGCACCCTAATTTCGGAAACCCCCATTTGGGTTTAGGGTTTAGGGTTCAGGGGGAGGGGGGAACCAATGCAATTATCTAAGGCGGAGGCCAGCCAAGACGTCATGCTTCTGGTGAACATAGAGCTGTACCTTTGGTGTCAAAGGTACCCTAAACCCTAAACCCTAAACCCTGAACCCTAAACCCTAAACCCTGAACCCTAAACCCTAAACCCTAAACCTGGGATTCTGTGAGCACGAAGGTGTCAAGTCACGAGCCTCCTGTAGAGGCTTCTTGCGGACCCGCGCGTCACCTTCCGACAGTTCTGGCCTGTCGAACACAGAACATGCAAGCTAAGAGCTCTCGTGTGCGTGGATTTATGTGATTCGTCCAGTCTTCGATCTCATCGACTCGGCGTTGAGCTGAGACTGCCGTGGCAAAGGAACCAGATAGTAGCCAGCTCTCCATCCATGTCTTCGTCCCACTTGTTTATAAACTACAAGCATTGTTTGTAGCTTATCGTCTTGATGGACCATCATTTCCCCGATAACAAGATCATAGTAATGATCTCGACGATGGTGACGATGTTGGTGCGGGCTAAAACGGCTACAATTTTTCGAGCGACGAAAAGATGATGGTGATCATGGGTAGTGCCAGTCTTGTGCCACCTTTTTCATGTTTTAGCTGCCTTTAAAGGGCCCAACGTCAGATCCCGTGCGGTTCCCTTCGAAGGAATCTGCTGGCTTGGCGGAGCGGGAGCTTCAGGCGGAGATGGATTTAAAAAAGGGGCATTAAGAAGTTGAGAAGGCTTTTGGGGCCCATTCTACTATAGTTCTAGTAAGGAGCTGCCAACATAGTATTGGTAGTTATTTAGGCGCTTACATTAGGATTTCAGGAGTTCGCATGTTGTTTAGGGCTCAACGGTTGGGAGGTTTAGATTCCCTGCATCTTTGCGTGGGACCGGGATCTGCCTGGGTCTGTCAAAACACTGCAGGATCGCAGCATGCAGTCCGCAGACATGGAGATTGCTCTCTTCTCGTGGACCCCGGCTTGTTTGGACTGCTAGCCACACGAGCTGATGATCTCCACTCCCTGGTTCTCGCTTGCATTTGGTCAAGAGGAGACGAAGCCTGCAAAACAATACAGGCTTGCATTCTAGTATATTCACGACGTGTATCTCTAGTCGCAAGCTGATTGCAGCTAGCAAGGGCAGCAGGTGGAAGCACCCTACAGTGCCAAGTTCTTATGCAGCTCAGCGCAAAGTCCCAAGGGATGGCCCAAGCCCTACAGCCCTGAACTGCGAGGTAGGAGGCTGTGCGAACCGAGGAGAACCTAGGCATGGGTTTTTTGGAGGCAGATGGCCTCGGTTCTGAGCAGCTCTGGATGACAGGTGCCTCCAGGAGAGGACATCCCTTCTCCAGTTCATGGTTGACCTGCTCTCTGCAGCAGCCTTAGCAATGCAGCAAGAGCCTCTGCATAAGGCATATTTGACGTCCCTCAATCCAACAATCTTCTTGAAGCCGTCAGGATGCTGTGCGCACCTGTCGGCTGAGGCCTTGCAGACCCTCTTCTACGACCCCACGCCCTTCACGCGCCTGCGCTTGCGATCTGCATCGCCCCCACCAGGCCGCGATGGTAGCATGGTGATCTCTTGCAGCTTGTTGTGAGACATGTTTTGGGTTGGGGGTTGGGGAACTTGGCCTGCGTTGCACTCTTCCGCTTTGGAACCCCGACCTGCCAGAGCTGCAGCTGAAGCTTCACTCATGAAGCCAGCCGGAGGGCCAGCGAGATTTTTGACTGGAGGGGTTTGTGCAGACCAGGCCGGCACAGAGGTTTGTGATGTTTGAAGTGTTTCTGATGGTGGTGATGGTGATGCGAATGACGATACTCCTAAGGAGCACCAGGAAAATGCCACAAGCTGAAACCCCACAAGCTTTGTCACCTTAGAAAGCCCTAGAACTTTTGACTCGATACTAAACCATCCTAGTCCTAAATCCCAGCCAAAGACCCTGAGACGCAGCCCTGAACCCAGCTGTGCAGCTGAAGCCTCGGAGGTGCGGCAGGGCGGCGGCGGAGCACTTCGCGTGAGCCGACCCACAGGCGGGCAGTGCCTGAAAATTATCCTTTTGCTGATATTCTTGTAAGTACTTAGACTAAACTAGTTCCAAATGGGAGGGTATTTTTCATGAGAAGTGCACTTGTTAGTATCCTTGATCACTAGTATGGCCGTAATTGGCGTTGTTCTCGGTTCTCTGGTGACTACCTACCAGTATGCTGGAGCTTCATGTTGCCGCTGTGGTCATTGGGTATGCCGGTGAAGGCCGTTGAAGACGTTGCATTTAAGGTTGGTGCCTGGCATCAAACCAACCTCCAGCGAGAGTTGTCGCGGAAAACAAGCTAGTTAAATATGAAGCCCGGGCTTGACAGCATGGTTCTCAGTGCAGAATCACAAGTCTTTGAGGCATCTGCACAGTGGCTGCTACGCTTGCGCTTCGCAGTGCGATCTTGCGTCCCTTGGACTGGTAATTTCTACTGTAGGCTTCGCTCCTAGGCATGCTGGAAGTTAGCACCTGGCTAGTTGGTTTCTTTCCTGCCGATCTCGGACATCCTTGCATATCTTGGTTCGACCGCGTGCGAGTTGTGCTTCATTGCGCAGAATGTGCAGCTACCAAGATCATGCTGTGCTGAGGCCTCTGCCGAGTGCTCAGGCAATGAAGGACATCGGCACAACTGCCAAAGCCTCAGCAAGTGTTGTGGAAAGCAGTGCCAGGCACCGTCTCAGCGAGTTCGCCACAGGCAGCATGCCAGGACCTTGAAGCAGCCTTTGCGCTTGCTAAGATCTCCGGCGGCGACGACTTGCGCGAGCTGTGCACAGCGCTCGAAGCGGAGATTGCGCAGGTGGCCTGCGGGCGGTGATTGGGTGACAACGGGGAAGTCTGTGAAGGCCATGGAGGTAAACAGCAGTTGGAGTAAAAGCTTCCCTCTTTGCTGGCAGTTGCTCTTGCCATGGAGTCCTCTATAAGCTTGGCTACACTGCCGGCTCTACACGTACACTTTTCAGACCCCGTAGATTCGAGCTTCGAAGGACCAGCCGTCCCATCGTGTACAAGACAATACCTAATTTCTTCATCGAGTCTACGACGTGCGAAAACCACAGGCCTCTGGACATGTTCGAAAACATGACAAGCTTTCGGCAGTGAGAGGCCTCGCAGGCGTTCTCTGCTCAGGCTGGGCTTCACTTGCGGAAGGGCATGGTCTTTGTGGGATCCAGCCATGACTAGATGTCCCATCTGTAATATCTACGATTATCTACATATAGAGGGCAACCTTTGGGATGGGCTTCTGCTTGTGGGTGAAATTCCGAAGTGGAGGAGTTGCAGACATACCATTTTGCCAGAACTGCTGCAGCGGACCTGTCAGTCTGCCTTTGTTTGATGTTGTTCGTGCTTCCGTTTCAAAGCCGGCAGGTTCAGCGCGTTTTAGCCGAGGCTGAGCAGGCGCTCCCAGAAGTACTTATACAGGTTTGAAGTGCATGCGCAATGCTGGGCTGGCCAGCAATGAACCTTGCATCTTCGTTTGAGACTGTAGGCCGCTTCAAAGTACTCCTAGGCTGCATGTACGGCAGCTTGACATGCACGTCCTGCTGGTTCCGGCTATCCCTCCCTACTCAATTCTTTGACGTCCTCCCCTGTCGCAGAGCGCCCGTGCGATTGGCTCGGCAGCCCCGGGGCAGTCACTGCGGGCTTGCGGCCTTTGGGTGGAGCAGGAGCTGCTTCACCCCAAACCCTAATTGCTGCGCAGTGTTGAAACGCGGTGCAGCAGGCTGCACCTCGGTTTTCATTCGCCATACCTTTGAGGGCTTAAATAAGCTGTGACATTTGAGCGGAAGCAGTCGTGCGAGCCGAGCTAACTTGTCGTAAGTTGCAACACATGCATGATGGCGGTCAGGGGTGACCGTGTTGTTCATGGTCATTCGACGGTCCGGCTTTAGAACGGCGGTGGACCTGTCACTGCTCACTGTGCTCTTGCAAAAGATCCTTACCGGAAACACCTCATAACCAAATGTGCGCCCAATGTGACTGCAGCTCACGCCCAGGAGAAGCGACGGAAGGAGAAGCAAGGTGGGCTGATGTACCCTAACCACAGCTTTCGGGCGATGTAGCCAAATAAGTCATATATCACATGAATTAGTTACATGTATGTATGTATGTATATATATATATATGTATGTTTTTATGTGTAAAGACAAAAGATACAGCCCCAGGTCTACCATCAGATCGTGCGGTGCCTTCCGTGGATTGGGCCGAGGCCCCGAGTTTAATAAGATGCAGGCGACCATCGGAAGATGGCTCAGGGTGTGGGGGTTTAGGGTTTGGGGTTCGGGAATGGATGGGTTGAGGGTTTGTTTAGGGTTTGGGAAGCCATAGTACGCTTTTCTCCCTATAGTACCAGCCATACTTGTTAATCTTGCTACTGTATGATACTTTGATGACTATGGTGATGGTTCTGAAGCCAAACAGTCGGGAATATAGCAGCTGCGGGGATCCGGGCTTGGACAGGGCCAGGTTCCAGAAAATCTCCGTGTGAATCCAGGACGTAGGATTTGTTCCACAGGGTTTAGGGCCTCGCATGCATCTTCACTTGCTCGGAGTTCTGAGGACCGCAACATAAGGAGTTGTTTGGATCCAGGATGTGGGATTTTTTGCACAGGTGTGTAACTAGGGTCTAGGATGAGCATGTTTACTTACTCGAAGTTCTGAGGACAGTGACAAGGAGTTGTTTGGGTCATGTGGGCCTAGCCTTGTACCCATCCAGATCTCCGCATGCAACGGCTTGGCTGCGCGAGCTGGAGTGCACCTCAAACGCCTGCCATGTGTTCATGATATTGCATCTGCCACAAGAAGGGTGGAAGATGCGACACTTGCCTTCGCACTCTCGGTTTTCTGACTAGCTTGCAAACAAGAGGCACTTCTAAAAAGCCCCAGGCAAAACTCCCCAGCACCTGGAAGCTGCTTCTGCCTTCGTGGGACAGGAGCGCGCGCAGTACCTGGCCACGACTCGCGCCATGGAGGCCAAGTTTGCGCAGCTGACAAAGCTGAGAAGGCTGCTGCAGGCCGGGGAGGGGAGGGCAAAGAAGCTCCCACCCTGAGCTTCGTGTCGAAAGGCGTCGAAGACAGTCACGCAGTCCAAAACTAAACACACTTCGGCTGGCCCGAAGCTCCCCAAAGCTCTAGATGATTTTGGGGTCCCTCGCCCGTTCCTCCATCCGCCCAGGGTGTCAGCTTCCTTCAATAAGAAGACAAGAGTTCACAAGCCTAAACCCTATGAGCCCATTCCATGCATCCCCGGCGAGAAGCTCGTGTTCCCCGCTTTCGGACAATCCGTTCCAGAGGCCAAGTACACTGCTGCCCGACGAAAGATCCACGCTGGGCGTTACTGAGAGGGCGGCACCCAAAAAGACTTTGCTTCCTCTGCCAAGGAGTAGTGCTGACTGGATTGGGTTCCGATAAAGGTCCAGACCCAAGCTCTCTTATGTGAAGGTCAAGGCAGTTCAGGGGGTATTGCTGGCTCTGCGGGAGGTCAACCAGTTTATGGATACTTGTTGCCATTGCTTGCCATGCTTACATGCAAGGCGGCTGAAGCATAGCACGCCCGTTAGAACTAGGGCGGCAAAGTCGAGAGGCTGCGCCCGGTTGAGCAAACGTATCAGACGATGTGGGCTTCGCTCAAGCAGGGGTGGCATCGTACAACTCCAAATGTAGAGAGGTCCCATAGATCCCTCATGTTTCCTCTCCTCGCAAACATACCGCTTGAGCGAAGCCTTCACATTCCACTGCAAACTGACGAGGGCATGTCTCAGCGCAAGAGTTGGAGCCTTGGAAGTTGACCAGACTGGACAGCACAGGTACCTGTTTCAGGATTGGAACATGCCTTCGTGGCCAAGACGGTCACCCATACTGCGCCTGTCCATGCTGTCGCATCTGGGACAGTATGATCGACCCCTACAGGGTGAAGTGGGAAACACTGCAGAGCCCGTGCAACTCACCTTTCAGTCCCGACAGCAAGCTTGCCAGTCACAAGGCATGCTTTACTCCCAGCGCGGCTTTAATTCAAGGTCATGGGGAGTGAAGGGAGGAAGACGCCTCGGTTGATAGAAGAGGTTGCGGCATCCTGCCGGCTGTCAGGCATCATCCCCTTTCCTCCTCATGAATTAAATGCGTCTCTTGTAGGCTCTACAGATAGCATGGACTGGGCTGGTTGTGATGTCGGGTGGTGTTTAAAACTGCGCTGTACGCTTTGTTTGTTGTTCGTAGGCTTTCGGCCAGAGCCGCCCTGTATGGCCTCCAGATGCCATGTATCACTAGCACCGCACACGCGGAAAACGCCAAAGGCCACGTTGGTTGCATACCCTCCTGGAGTTTGACAGTGCATGCATGCTTTTTTCTGTGTGAGAATGGCTCGATATATGATTGGCGAGTATCGTGAGATAAACCAGTAGCTTTCAATAGCCCGGCTACGCAAGTCCGGGCCTAGCAAAGTCTTTAACGAAATGGCGGCTGTCTCAAAAATAGGAGTTAGGAACTAAAATTACCGTAATGCCGCAGCTGGCTCCTCTGGCTACAATCTGGCAGCTTTCGCTCATGATGACGTTACAGGCACGGTCTCTTATTGAGATAATTACAAATGGTCTAATGATTTGTCTTCGGACGCGCTAACTACAATGATGCATCTTATGGATCGCGCATTCGTCGTATAATCCCTTCACGCAGCTGATGAAGTTGCCGAAGGCCCACGTTGGAGCTGCGAAGCCACATGATAATGGTGCCTATAGAAGGGAATGAAAGATTTCATGCTGAACAAGTTTCATCCACTCATGCTTGCCCAGCATGAGAGGGGCTTGTCACGGCTTTTACGGCCCCTCTTTGGCTGCTCGAAGTGTCTGCTTTCGCTTTCCAGGAGTCGGTGCTTGGCTTCCAAGCGGCGTTGGAATCGTCGCTCGGTGAGGGAACCCAGGGGAGTCATCTTCTGGAAGCACCATACAGATCTGTGTAGGAAATGGCCTTCGGGACATAGTATTGCTGTGGTTGTGATGAATGGAGTTTCAGATACGGATTCTAGAGATCACTGTACACTGAGTGGCACCGGGCAGCAAGAGACTTTGATTGCTGCTCCTGCATTGAGCACTAAAGCCATCTGAATCCCAAAGCACAGTTGCCCGGCAACAGAGTTTGCAAGCTGCTACTTCTTGGCATGGGTGTCGTTTCCAGCATCTTATCCACATTCAACTTCAAAGCCAAACCAAAACAAAGATAACCTCAAGTCCCGGACATTCCCTCCGCTCTCTATTCAAACTTTCTAGTCGGAAGGTTCCTGTTCGATCAAGAAGTGCATCGCTACCACAGCGCTGTGAGCCTTTCAATTCAAACCCCAGCATCCTCCTAGCTTTGGATGCCCATAGGCCTGAAATCTAGAATAGGGGAGGCCCCGAGGCTGGCACTGGATCTTGCTATGCTAGCACCAATGTGCTAGAGTATCACTGTAGTATTTTTATATTAGTATTGAAAATTGTAGTATTATCATAGTTCTGTCATAGTTGTATTACAGTACTGTTATAGTAGTACTATAGTACTATCACGTAGTACTATTTTGGTACTAAGTGTAGGGCCAACTGTGCCCTCGTGACGACCTTCAACACTGCGACGAATGAAAGCTCAGCCGGCTTTTACTATTTTCGATAGAAGTGACAAAGAAAAAAAGAAGTGGGGTTCATGTATTCACTATAACACTACAGTATAACATTGCTATAGTAGCATTATAGTAGTGTTATAGTAATACTACGAGAATACGATATCATAGTATTGTAATAGTACTATAGTAGTACCCAGATACTTCTGTAGTCGTGCTATAACAATACATGGTACCGGGTACCGATTTGCGATGCAGGCTGAGTGCGAGCATGGCCGGGCGACGGGCTCAGACCTCTTTGCATAAGGTCTTGTTTTCGGCTCGGGCTACTCTTTTGCTGGACTCAAGAAGAGTTGCAGGATTGATTTCTGTTCTGCGGATGGCGTCAAAAAGGTACATCGGGCTGGACGTAACTAGAGTGGACACTGGAGGAAGGTGGTCGGGAGCTGGAAGCACGAACCTCCTCGGAATGGTACAACCCACTGCCACCGTGGTAATCACACATGTGACTCTCAGTGCTTTTGTCCTATGATTTGGGACCGGCAGGTAGACCGTATTCCCTAAACTCGCAACCCAGGATGTATACTACATGTACAAGTACATACACTCTGCTCATATACATATACTCATTGTAAGGTCAAGTTGGGACTTGTCCGGAGATACATTCGAACGAAGCGCATTGAAATAAGCCATAGCCACTGTGGCTCAGTGAGCTGCTTGTGCCAGCTCGGCATTGGCTTGGAAACAAGGAAGCACCACTTGCCTTTGACATGCCAGCGTCACCTGAGCACGTGGATACTAGCGAGGATGCCGCTGTGTCTGCCCTGTTTGCCGATGTGGCCACTGGTACTGAAGAAGGTGGAGGTAGCGAGGATGAGGGGAATCATGAGGACGAAACGGTCCCACACATGCTCTATGATCTCACGGAGGAGCAGCCGAATAGCGTCACCACCGCTGCTGCCGAAGGTCGTCGCCGGTGGCCAGCCTTCGCAGCCTACTACGAGGAGCAGGGGATTGCCAGCCCAGCTGCATTGGAGGCCGCACTCGCTGCAATGGCACGTCCAGGAGCGCCTTTTCAATGCAGGTTTGCGCAGTCACCGACAGCAGCAGCATCTCTGGCGCGGTTGCGCGCTGTACTACCGAGTTTGGCACCAGTGCCCTGGGCGCCGAATGCTTTCCGGGTGGTGCCTGGCCAACCTGGCCATTGCCATGCAAAGGCCGCGGCCCCCAAGGAAATCGGCCTTGAAGTGCTGAGGCTGATGAAAGAGGGCGACCTTTCCCTTCAGGATGTCAGCAGTATGTTGCCAGTCCTCGCGATGAAGCCTCTAGCACCAGATATGGCCTGCTTGGATATGTGTGCTGCCCCTGGCTCAAAAGCCATGCAGTTGCTTGATGCCCTTATTTCAGCTCCGGGGAGGGACCGAGGCGGATTTCTAGTCGCAAATGAGCGAAGCGAGAAACGTGCACGGAGACTGCTGTCGCGAGTGCGTTGGTCCCCGGCATTGGCGCGTGCCATCCTCGTCTGTTGCACAGATGCGGCGATCTTCCCCGCCTTGCGCATTGCAGGGCCGAGGGGTGCATTCCCAAAGCTGCGGTATGACCGTGTGATCTGCGATGTGCCTTGCTCTGGCGATGGCCAGCTGCGCAAGACACAGGATAGCTTCGAAGTGAGTCGGGGCTTGGCTCTGCACCCGCTGCAGCTCCGGATCCTCCGCCGTGGCTTACAGCTCCTGGCGCCAGGTGGTCAGCTTGTTTACAGCACATGCTCGCTGAATCCAATCGAAGACGAAGCTGTTGTTGCTGCAGCCTTGGTCGAAGCCGAAGATTGCAAGATTGTGCCATTGCCAGAGCGACTCCTCGAGGAGGATGTTGGATTGCACCCTGGCATTTCATTCTGGGTGGTACCTGGGTCGCCCACTCCCCAAGCAGAAGGGTATGCCGGGCATGCCAGCTCAACCGCATTCCGGCCTGGAGTTGACTTGCCCACCATGCGGCCGCCACCTGCCAGCTCGCCTGTGTCCCTGCAGTTGAAGCATTGTCGCCGTGCTTTGCCAACATACGCAGGTGGATCTGGCTTCTTTCTTTGTGTCATCGAGCGCAGACAGAAACCCATGCGGCCCATGCGCAAGCACGGAGTGGGAGAGGAGGGCGAGGAGGACAGTGCCGACGAGGAGAAGGACGAGGATGCAGCTCGGTTGGCATGGTTCGGCGATAAAAAGCCTAGGAAAATCTTTAAACCGATGTTTCCGGTAGCACCCTCCGACATGACAGAGGGTGTGTGCAAGTTGTTCGGCATCTCAGCCACAGATCTGCTGCAGCATGGCGTTGCTGACCAGCTCTGCATTCCGGGGTTCCGCAGGGATCGCAGGATGCTTCTTTCTGTAGCTCGCCGCCTCGGCGACATTCAGCGACATAGGCAGGCGAATGTCTTGGATGGCGGCTCGCCAGTGGCAACATGCATGCCCAAGGAGTCTTGGTGGCCACGGAAGCTCTCAGCATGGCGACCATGCCATGAGGAGGCCCAGCTGCTCGCGCGACTGGCCACTCGACGCGTCTTCCCCTGCACTTCCACGTTACTGGCGGCACGGACTGCGCCCAGCGATGAGGAGGAGGGTGGTGCCATTGTCTCATCTGGAGAAGTCGCTCTCGCTGCAGTCGTGGAGGGTGGGCTGATCAAGCTGTTGGCAACCGGAGACATGCTGCACAATTGCACTGCGAGACTCGAGGATGCAACAGTCGCACGGGATTGGGGTAAGCGCTTGTGCCTTGGGGCTGACAGTCTCGGAACCTGTTGCCGAGCATAGGCATGGACGTCGAACAGGATCGGGGTGTGCACTTTGGCTTTGACGAATTCGAAATTTCTCGCAGCACATTGATGCCAAACAGGATCGGGGTAGACGCTTGTGACGGCTTCGACAGCTGTCCTAGGGTCCTAGGGCATAGATGTCGAACAAGATCAGGGTAGGAGAACTGTCGCAACCAATTTCATGTCGAACAGGATCGGAATAAACGCTTGTGCTTGAGACATTCTCTAACTCTAAATCTCTCGCAGGACATAGACGTCGAACAGGAACAGGGTAAACGCTTGTGCTTTGTTGCTGACGGTCTCGAAATCTCTCGCAGCACATAGACGTCGAAGAGGATAATTAGGGGTAAAGGCTTGTCGGATGATGGCCCCGAATCCCTCGCAAGACATGGATGTCGAGCAGGACTGGGGTAAAATCATGCTAGATGCGAAGACTCTCGGCATGCAGGCGCAGACGTCGCTTGGACCGCGCCGCAGTACCCTGTGCTGCTGCTGCATTGGCAAGCCCTTGCTGTGCTGCTAGTGAGGAACCGGTGCCCGGTGTCCGAGTG
The DNA here is from genome assembly GCA_905221635.1 of Symbiodinium sp. CCMP2456. Taxonomy (NCBI): domain Eukaryota; class Dinophyceae; order Suessiales; family Symbiodiniaceae; genus Symbiodinium; species Symbiodinium sp. CCMP2456. The sequence goes on from CAJNDV010035957.1 coordinate 17,498, forward strand.
ATGTTCACCAGATCACAGCTCAGTCTGCAAGCATCTTATTTTCCTTTCCCAGGTGCGCGGCCTACAGCTGCACACAGGCCAGGGATGTCGGAGACAGCTTTGCGGACAAGGATACCTCAGTCTCGAGTGCAATGCCACCCCAAAAAAAAGCTTGCAGTTTCACAACACCCTGCTCGAAAGCGCTGATGTCTACCCCCTACCTGCAGAGCGTTGCCAAGAGGCCGATGTGGAAGCCGTGCTGATGCCGATTTGGTTCCAGAGGTTCATCGGCGTCGATGCCGTCGCCATCGAGAGGCTGACGGCCCAGGACGCGCCCAATGACATAACCACCCGGGTAAGTCACAAAGATGATCATGGGAAGTCGCAGCAGTAGTCCCAGCCAGAGTAAAAACAGAAGTCAGCATGATAACGGTCACGACGAGCTTATCTTCAAACGTCATCAGTCATGGGAGTCTGTGACGCCAACGATGACTGCCATCACCATCATCACGTTCATCCTCTCCTCATCTTCGTTGTGGAGATACTTATCATCATGGTCACGTATATGCATTGAGTACGCAACCGCACAAACCAGTCTCGACTTTCTTTCAAGTCAGCAATGCATCCCGGTGCTTCCCGCGTCATTGTCACCATCTTCACGGCAGCAGCAAGAGACTGCAGCCGTAGCAGCAGTGGCCGCCGCCGTCAGCGGCAACAGCAGCAGTAGCATCAGCGGTCCCACAAGCTGTATCTCTGGCTTGTGTCTTCGTGTGAGCCATTTCTTTTGTTCTCAAGGCAGCCTGTGTTTAGAGTCGGATCAGCAGAGCCTTGGTCGTGATCTGACCGGGCCCTGAGCCAAAGGAGCTCTCGCACTCGGCCGACTTCGCCATTCTGGCGACGGCCCCCTGGTGCTTTAAGTGGTCTCTTGATGGATACTGTCTCTGTCTGGCCTCAGGCTTGTAGGCAAAAGCCTGGCTGTTGGTGCTCCGATTTCCGCGGCTTGTTGGAGTGGTTTCCGAGACAAGGTGAAGGGTGTTTGTTTCCCGTGGCTCGTGGCGACAGTTGTAGTTGAGGGTGTTGATGGCCCATAACTATGGTAACTATGGTCACGGCGAGGACAATTAAGATGACGATGGTGCTGGTGGTGGCAGTGACGGTGCTCGTGTTTGCTATTAGTAGTACCATCTTCCTGGCTATGATGACTACGTACAGTTACAACTTATGGTTGCTCTTGGTTTAGCCCTTCTCACTTGCAGAGGAGGGAGGAGGAGATTGAGGACGACAAGACGACGGTTGCTGTCACTGCAGACCCGACTCACTCGAACCACTATCAGAAACACAGGGTGTTGTCATTGCTGCAGCTGGTGATGACGACCATGCTGGTGCAGCTGCTGTTCATGATGACGTTTATGTTGATATCAGTATGAGTGTACGATTGTAATGACGACTGATGTTGTCGTTGCGTTGTTGTTCGTTTGTTTGTTTGTTTGCTTGCTTGCTTGTTTGTCGTTGTTGTTGTCGTCGCTGGCTGCTTCTCCTCTTGCTTTTTGTTGGTGCCCTGAGCTGCCAACTACCATACGGCAGGCAACGGCAGCAGGGGAGGCTGCAAGCGGATTGCGAGACACCAAGACGAGATCTGTTTGTGTATGTTTGTCCTAATTGCGTCGGAGCAGAGCGACTCGGCGCTTCAGGCAGACTCTGCCGTCGCCGGTCCTTCGCATGGTCTGGATTTGAAGCCGGAGCCACTGCAACATCCCGGCTCGACCCTCAGAGGACAACTTAATGTTTCATGCATCCTTAGCAGGTCGGATATTGGCCCGTATTGGCACATTGCTGGTATGCCTGCTCTTGGAGGTATTTGCTTTGAAAGAAACCGCTCGGCAGAGTTGCAAGTCGTACCAGTATGTCGATTCCGCCAACCACTGCAGGAGCGGCCTCTGCGCCTGTTGAGAGATAGCGCTGTGGCCAAGTTCACAGTCATCCGACTAAGTGAGACTCCGTACTTGAACAGTGATCGGCTGTTGACCCTTCACGGCGCTTGGAACAAGGGGCTTGGCACTTGGGTTTCGATGTCGAACATGCGTTTCTGGTTGTGGAATCACGGAGGGTGCAACCGTTCCATGGGCGAATGGAGTTGGGTGGGAGGCGCGTTCTTGTACATATGAGCTCAGTTGGTCGGAGCTGCGAGATTTTAATGAAATATCGCCCGCTTCAGACGAAGCCCGTTGTTGCAAACAAAGCGAGGCAATTCCTAAAATCCTTGGAAGCAGCTTCGAGGATATTGTGCTCTCGCTCAGGACTCGGCGCACCATACGCACCACGTTCCAAAAGCTCCCTGAGTGCCAAGCTATTTTGCGGACTGGAGGAATCACTCATGCCGCGCATGCCGGCTGCCAGCACTCTGCAGAGCACAACCTCGTGTTCGTGACAGCTAGCCTTAGCAAGCTTTCGAACATTCAATCGATGGGTCTGGCTCAAGAGCTTTCGCAGCCTCCAATTGCCCGTGCTCCCTGCAGACCTTCGATTATCGCTTTACCTTGATTACCACAACGGGCAAGGTGGGAGAAAGGCGCACCCGAAGTGTCGTGCGCTTGCGTGGGTAGCTGCCATAAGTTGTAGGGCACGATTCTGGCAAAGCATCTTAGGGTCACGCGTCATCCAAGTCTCCGCACACTGATGCGATGTTGCTCATAGGCTTCGGCCGCATTCACAAATCATCTAGAGTTCTGCAAATCTCCACGATTGCGGTGTCACCCTTGCAGAGGTCATGCATGCGAACACAAAGGGTTGTTGTGCTCAAAGTTTATGTGGTCAAGATTCGGGGGTTATTGAAGCTTGCGCATCGACAACCATAGAAGGCGGGGAAGGTCACCACGTCGGCACAAGGCAGACTGACTAAGGGAAGTTCGAGGCTGTTAGGGCGTAGGGTTTTGGCCAGGCCAGAGCCCTTAATTGACCCTGCAATTTTCAACCCCGGATATCGTGTTGCTGGTCCGCATGCTCCGTGTGTCAGCACCATTTGAGTGGTCGGTTCTGTGCTGTTGTCCAGCTCTGCTGCTTGAGCCAGCATGAAATGCCGTTTCACAGCTGAAATCTTTGCGGTCCATGAGCAACCCACGGCCGCAGACCCAAGACGAATGGTTGGGGCCAAGAGTGGGCTTCGTCAGGGCCGAGTGGGCCGGGAACCCAGGCAGTGTCCACTTAGTCGTTTATGCATGCATAAACTGCATAAACACTCTGCTTCGAAGCCCCTGACTGTCGCACCAACACTCCGAACTTTCAACATCGACATGACACCCTTAGCCAGACATGTTCTGCCTACCGAAAGCAGCCCTTCCCTAACTTCCTGAGCTAGGCAAACCAGGCCCAGAACTTTTGCACTATCAAACCCAGCTGAAGCCCCTGAGCTCCGAGCCCTGAGGCGAAGCGCCAGGCGGGCGCTTCAGATTTCGGGTGTGAAGGTCACGTCGACTTGGAGTTCAGGTTGTAACTCTGAAGCACTGAACCTGAAATGCTTGGGCTTCAAAGCCTTGCAGTTGTACGAAATGATATGAAATTGAGGGTTCAGAGTTCTGAGTTTGGACAAAAGGCTTCCATGAGTCCTGCTGCACCATGCTGCACCGCAGGAAACGTGGCTTGGGCCGAGACTAGGCGGAGTCAGAGCCCATTATGCCGGGAACTCAGTGCTCAGCTTGACTACGGGATGACAGGCTTATTGTAGCTGATTCTGGTGCTGTTGCTGGTGAAAATGATGCGGACAAGAAACGACAAGAAGTATGACCAGCATGCTCACATCAACATCATTTGTCGCATCACCAGCAAGAATGATGGTCAAGTGCGGTACTGTATGTAGAACCCGCGCTCAAAGCCCATAGACAAATGTCCGAAACAGTGACCCGCACCCAGGCGCCTCCCAAGGCAGTTCGGCTGCAGAAAGAAGCGTCTACGTGTTAGGGGTTGCAGCTTCAGGTGAGTTTCTGGCCACACACAGCCCAGACCTATGTAACAGCTGATGCCGCGCTGCGCACTGGTTGTCGTCATGATCGTGTCGCCGGTGCCAGCGTGTCTTCCTCTCCGTTTGACCAAGCTTTCCTCGCACTCCTTTGTTTGCAAAGTACCTTCGTGCATGGACCTGTGTCTGCGTCTGCAGACATCGACATGTCCTATGGATGTTGACGCGCACGCTGTTGAACTTTGAAGATCGCTTGTCAGGCACGGAGGAGAAGCTTCGGGAAGCGCAGCAGTGCCAAGGCCTCAGCGATCATTTTGTCTGAACCCTGCCACCAACCCTAAACTGCCCTGGACCCCAAACTTTAACCCTGGCTTCCACAAACCTCGTCTTGGCGGTATTGGTTGTCCAGCTGTCGCCACTCCTCCAGTTACGAAGTGCTTGCTTGCTCGGAACTGCTTCAGTGAAGCTTGCATCGTCTGGAAGTAGCTCCTGTCCGCAGTCGCGGCAATACTTGGCCTGTCTGTTTGCACCTATCAGTGACAAAGGCTGGACGAGATGCTGGGCAGGAAGACGCCCCAGGCGTGATTGATGTTGCATGGGTCAATAGTTTCAGGGCAGGCTTTCGCTTGCCACACCTATTGAAGCAGAGCAGGCCATGACAGCCCAAGACATGCATCATGCATCCCGCACGTCCCTGGCACGCGAAGCCTTTGGAAAATTTAGGTTCCGCGTTGGGCGCAGGGCTGTGCGTTGGTTTGGCGGTTATAGCACAAGTGGTTGGGGGTTCGGGCTCTACTTTAGGGTTTTAAGGCTCGGGCCCAGGATGCTGCAGTGTTGAATCCAACGCCACAAGCTTGAGCCCGGCTTGTCCTTGAAAGTCAACCATTTCGACGGCAACCGGTGCCATATACCAAAGCCAACATCGGAGCTGAATGTACCACATGAGCAGGAACAGTACCTACTACCAACCCGATACATACCTTGCTACCATGATGACCTTCGGCTTGGGCCTCAGCGTATGTTTGACGCATGACGGGATCCCATGTCAATGTGCAGTAACCACAAAATTAAGCCTCTGATTAGTAAAATCCCTACTGGGGATCCTTGCATGGTTGTATGTTTTTGTCCTCAGACGCAGGGGCTGCGTATGAATCAGTGGTAAGCAGTACCTGCAGCAGAAAGGGGTTGTTTGCTAGTGTTTCTGAAGATGCTTGAAATTCTCCAAGACTCCTGATGTGCGGAGGTGAACCCATGACCCTAAGGGCCGTAAAGTGGTTAAGCTAGGCCAGGATCTGAATCCAATTTCCAAGGAGGCACCTAGAAAGACAAGCGGCTTGACAAGCGTTTTAGAACCATTCGGAACAGCGCATGTGGAAGTTCAGGGCTCTCGATGCACGTCCATACCACGTGGGATTCAGTTCCGCGCCAGGACGTGCCTTCTTCGCAACATGGTGCGGTGCGAACGAGTTCTGCGTCGTTGGGAAAAGACTGGCTCCAGTCATGTGTTTGTTGATGTCTGGTTTGCTCGGCGCACACGAAGCTCACATCGATCAGCATCCGAGAATCAAAGGAAACCCCTGTCGTAGAGCATGCGTGGTAAGCATGTGCGCAGTAGCACTGTCGTATCTGCGAGGCCGAACTCCACCGACACCGATAATAAAGCTTCAAACCGAAACGTTGTAAACCGTCCGTTTCAACTTTTGTGAAAAGCGCTGCATCAACGCCTGCACCGCAAGACCAAACACCATTACCAGCTTTCACGTCGCTCGCTTTGCATTTTTTCTCATCGACGGAAAAGGAAACGAGCTCATGGCCTTATTTTCGCTCCTGTCTTGAGGGCGTTCTGAACTGGAAGTTTGGTTGTGGCTTGGTGGTCTCCTGGTAGTTGCTGGCGGTCTCCCCGAAGGTTCGTGGCGCTCTATTTTGAATCGTGCGAATTTTTTTTGTATAATAAGAGGTTTAAGTATTTCTTACGTATGAGAATTAGAAGATAGAAATTTATGGAAAAATATTCAATGGGTAATTCAAGTTGAATTATCATAGATTATACTTGGCTTTGTTCTTATTATCTCGAGGTGATATAAGAAAATATGAGGTTTGAATATGTTATATTGGTCTTAGTTAATTTCTAGAAAAGGATTTAGTATATATATATATATATATACATACGACTATATGAATTACTAAATCTTGAGATTCTACAATATGTGAAATAATACAGGGATATTAATATATAGAGCGTATTGATTCTTATAGAGATTATAAATTATATTTTTGAATTAAGAGCGCGATCGATGTTAATTTAAATCATTGAATATTGATAATTCTATAAATTTCAAATTCTATATGAATGTTTCTATACGAAGAGAAAATATTTTTAATAATTTTCTATTTAGATTTATTCGTTTTCGTATTCCGCGCGTATTTATATTTTATTTCTCTCACTTAAATAAAATGAGGTATATTTAATTTCGGGAAATTATAGCATCTTGGTAAGTCTAGTAGTTGGAGGGCTCTCCGATATTTATTTCTATAATTAAGGATTGAATATTATTATTTAGGAATATTATGATTTAGAAGAAGATGAGATAATTCTTTATATTGAAAAATATAAAGATCGTATTTTTCTATTTGGTATTTATTTATTCTGCTCCTTTCGAAGCGCGGACATGGTGCATTATTATATATTTTTAATTTCTCTCTCCGCCCCCCCCCCCCCTTCGCTTAAAGTGGAGATTGCACAGGAAGAACGTGCTCGAATATGCTTGGACTAG
>CAJNDV010035959.1:5452-20765 GCA_905221635.1 Symbiodinium sp. CCMP2456
TTAAATTATTTAAATTATTTAATTCGGGCCGGGAATTAAATAATTTAAATCCGGGATCCCTTCCAATATTTAAATTATTTAATTCCGGCCGTGTACACATAGCAAAACCAGAACCGGGTCTATTTAGCAGCTGGTCGTGGTGTATTGTTCCATACCCACGGTTCCAGCTGCTAAATAGACCCGGTTTAAGCTGCACACGGGGGGGGGGGCGGGAACGCCAGACGCCTGACCATATATACCGTACCTAGACCCCCACCCAAAAGCCTATAAAGGGGCCATTCTACACAGTTTTGGGGTCCATGTAAACCATATAAACCCTAAACCTCCAAAACCCTCAAACCCCGGTGGCTCTCACCCTGAACAGCCCCTCCAGAAAGCCCTGAACTCCTCTAGAGACTCGCTTGAGGTGCCCTTAGAGCAACCCTTCAAACGACCTTTACTTCAAGTCAGATCCTTTCCTGTTTTGGAAGCCCTAAAACGATCTAAGCCCAGAGCCCAAAGCCCGACACCTGAAACCGAAACTCCAGAAAAGAATCCCCGTGAATTTCTAAGCCCCCAACCCTACACTCCTAAACCCTAAACCGAAGGTTTAGGGTTGAGGGTTCCAAACCCTAAGCCCTAAACCCTAAATAGTAAACTCCCCGAGCCGAGAGTACCCTGAACCCCAAACCCTAAACCCTAAGCCCTAAACCTAAATAGTAAACTCCCCGAGCCGAGAGGCTGGAGCTCTTCCTGTACTTTATGGGAGTTCAGCCGCCGAGTCGCCATTCAGGGTTCAGGGTTTTAAGGCTCCAGGGCTTCAGGTTCAGGGTTGGGGCTTTAGGGTTTAGGGTTTAGGGTTTAGGGCTTTTCGGGTTTATAGGGTTTCGGGTGTAGGGTGTGTGTAGGTTCTAGAGGGCTGTAGGGTTTGGGCTTAAGCAGAAAAACAGATTCCCTCTTCTGAGCTTGTTCCGATTGTCTCTTCGTGCGGACGCTTGTGTTACAGGGTTGCGAATTGGCTTAAGGTCTTTGACAGAAAGCCCTAAACCCTAAACCCCAAGCACAAAGCCCCTCCTCTGAACCCTCAACAAAAAGCGCAAGCCACGAAGCCCCCCACCCATGCAGCCTGCACGTGCGTTTGCCTTCAATGGTGACATATGTAGCCAGGCAGGTAGGCAGGTACGTGGGTAGGTGGGAGTAGCTGGGCAGGCAAGAAGGTCGCTGGGCGAGTGTAGAAACAGCTGAACTATGTACTTACGTACATATACATCTACATATACATATACATATACATATGTATATGCATATACATATACATACACCCATACATCCATACATCCATACATCCATACATATACATATACGTATAAATACATCCATCCATACATACATACGCATGCCAGGCTTTATCTGCATTTCAGGCTGATTCTCGCCATTGCGCTGATGAACTTGGTTACGGCCATCATGGTCGAAGGAGCTGTGTGCACACTTTTATAAGTGTAATGTACATCCCTCAAGCCGCTATTACTTAGTTTGTGTTGTATACTATGCGTTAGTTAACAACTGTGTAAAAAATGGTTGAAACAACAAGGTATAACACTGAACCCCAAACCCGAAACCCTACGTTAAAAGGCTCCTGAAGGGCTACTGAACGGTTCTATAAAGGCTTGGGGGTTACCCGATAGTATAGTCAGATTAAGAAGGACTATGAGGGGTTATTATGACTAAGTATGCCGACGGTTATAATTAGCATGCTCCATCGGCTGTCTCGGCTGAGTGGTTCAGGGACAGTAGAGGGTGTGTTGCATCGTTTCTCAGTGTGGTTTTCAGGGTTTAGGATGTCAGCTTCAGGGTTTTAGGGTTTCCGGCTCTAAGGGCTTTTTTCTCAGGTTCTTGCCAGCAGGAGAATGGCAGGCAATGAGCACGAGAGTTCCACCGACCCGTTCGTCCGTGTTCGGGTGGTGTAGGCCGCCTTGTACTTATCCTTTCTTGAGTGTACATAATGTTACTAGTATCTTTATTGATATTAGGTACTTATCGTTATGCATACTTGTTATTATGTGTATATATATATATACACATACACACATACATATATAAACATATCTCTAACAACAACCCCGAGCTGTGTCGAACCAGGGCCGAAGCCAGGAACTGCATCGAACCATCAGCCCGAGCCCTGAGATCGCAGGATCGTTGGCTCAGGCCGATGAAGACAAAGAGGCAAAGAAGGCCTGGGTTGAGGGTTTAGGGGGGGTTTAGGGTTTAGGGTTTAGGGGGGTTTAGGGTTTGGGGGTTCAGTTTAGGTTTACGGCAATCTTTCGATCCTGCAGGAGCATGTTGCATGTTGCACATGCCCACGCCCCAGCCCCGATACAACATGGACATGGGGAAAGTATGGTTTTCTCGCTTCCCGGCTTCTCTGTAGCAGCAGCGGCCCAGCAAGACGACAACAATCAACCACGCCACATCCTGTATGACAAAGAGACTGAAATCCATGATTATCGCTGCCGCAATCATTATCATTATCATAAACAGCCTTCGTAGTGATTCTGGTGGTGGTGGTGGTGGCGGCGGTGGTGGTGGTGGCTTTGTGGCCGTTCTATGAGGAACTCAACGGGTCGAAGTAGCTAGCATTTAAGATTTTTTGAGTATCCAACAAGGCCCCTAAGTCCCAGAATAAGGAGTACTTGGACCCTTAGGGGAACCCTAAACCCTAAACAGGGAGACTCTACAGTATAGGGTTTAGGGGTTTATAAGGAGTTAGAAGCTGAGGGTTTGGAGTTTATACGTATTTATAGGTTTAGGGTTTCTGAGTTAGGGTTTAGGGTTTAGGTAGTTCGTGGATGCGCTTCTAGATGTATGACTTATATTGTACAGGTACCCCTGTTCAGGTTCTGAGCCCTAAACCCGAAACCCCAGCCCCGGCGCTGCAAGAAGCCCCCCGCACCCTGAGCATTTTGGGTTCTTTCTGGATGAAAAGGGGTCGGGTGTGTTAAGGGGGGCTTTAGGCTTTAGAGCTTTGGGCTTTGGCTTCCAGTTATCGAGGACTCAACCTTCAGGAAGAGTTGTACCCACATAGAGTGGATGTTTCAAAACCAACTTGCCCTAGACTTTCAACCCTTTACGAGCCTATATGATTTACACCCAACAAAGGAATTCTTGGTATACGATATTGCCGATGCCAAGGTGTTTATCAGCAGCGCCTCCTTTGTTGGTCGTTTCTTCCTCGCCCTGTTCATGAAGCGGCTATGGATTGCTGTGTCTCGTCCCAAACAGTGCGATGAATAGTCCGAAACTGTCGCGAGGGTTGGCCCATTGTGCAGCTCGTATCGCACGCGCAACTCGTTACACCATAGATCACGATACTGTGGTTGCATGAGATTTATGAGTGGCCCCGTATGTTTTGGTTTCCTGTATGCAGGTAGCCTATGGTAGCCTCAACCGGCACTCAAGGCATTCGGGGAGCTTACCTAGACCTGCGAATCTAATTCCTGTTTCCTCCGACTATAGGCTAATAGGCTACGGTATTCGTTATCCACACAGGCAGTGTTTCAATCCGGTGTTCTCGTCATGCAAATTCCTTTTCAATCTGGGCATTGGTGGCTCAATCGCAACTGGGTTCCTTTTACGGAAAGTTGGTCGTCAGCACGGCCACTAGGTGCAGAGTTGATGTTTAGGTCAAGCCTCATGCTCTCAGAAGCTTAACCACATGCATGTGTCTTTCCGATATCCTTTCCTCCTTGCTGCTACCTTCAGGATATTGGCCCTTGCCGTGACGAGTGCAGCGTTTGCAGCAGATGGACCGTAAGCCCTTGCCACGAAAGTCTGCAAAGGTTGTGCTCAACGTGATCTATGGTGCTCTCTGCGTGTGGCAAAGCTGGCGTCCTGGCTGTGACAGCCGTGTACCAAACAGGCAACCACCCCGGCGTGGTGGTGATGATGATTGTGCAGGTGCTGGTGGTCATGGTGGTGGGGGTGGGGGGTGGTGCTCATCTTGGTGGTGGTGCTTTGGTCGTTGTTGTAGGAGGAGGAGGGGGAGGAAGAGCAGTACTAGTAGTATTATCATTAGTAGTCGTCGTAGGAGCAGTAGTAACCCAGTAGTAGTTGTAGCAGCAATAGCAGTAGCAGTAGCAAGGTAGTAGGAAGAGGAGGATGCAGGCAGGAGGTAGTAGGTAGCAGGTAGTAGCTGCTAGTAGGTAGTAGGTAGTTGGTAGTAGGCAGTTGGTAGTAGGTCGTGGGCAGTGGGCAGTAGGTAGCAGGTGTAGGTGGTGGTAGTAGTAGTAGTAGTAGTAGTAGTAGTAATAGGAGGAGGAGGAGGAGTAGTAGTAGTAGTAGCAGTAGTAGTAGTAGTAGAAGAAGAAGTAGTAGCAGTAGTTGTAGGAGCAGCAGCAGCAGCTTCAGCAGCAGCAGCAGCAGTAGCTGCAGCAGAAATAGTCGTCGTCGTAGTTGTCGTCGTCGTAGTAGCAGTAGCAGCGGTGTCGCAGTAGCAACACCGGTGCAGCAGTAGCATGTGATTACGTTTATTGTTTCATGTATCATCCTTACCTTAGATCAGTGGAAGGGAGGGCTTGGCACCCCATACTGCCGCAGAGCTTTCAGTTCATGCCTGCAAGCATTTGCGCAGATCTCAGAGCGAAGGAAGGAAGGCATGGTGTATTGGGGATGCTATAGGGAACCGAATCGAGAGATCTTGCCCCCCGTGTGGGTCATCGTCAACACGTGTACCACATCCTGAGTCTCAAAAATACTGCTGTCATGATTCGTGATGAGTGGAAAAATACACCTCGGCCTCGTTCCCGTTTCTGGTTACCCATGTTTGGCTTCCGGCTAGAGGGTTGTTGCCCGTTGTTGCTCAAGCTACAACCTTGAAGCCGAAGCAGTGATCCGAAACCATCTCAGGAACGATCCAACCTCGGACGACCTCGGGGTGAAAGCGGTTCTGGCCTCTCGGCATCCCTGCTGTGGTCTGGAAGTGCTTATAAGGAGTCTAGTGGGAGTTCAAGCCTCTTTCTCTCTCTCTCTCTCTTTCTCTTTTTCTCTCTCTCTCTCTCTCTCTCTCTCGCTTCAGTCTTGTCTATTTTTATCTGGGCCATGAAAAGAGGACCCAGACCCAGACCCCGGCAAGAAAAAGCTTGTCCACACAAGAAAGAGACTGTGGCAGGGCTTTTTGGCTCCGACTATGCTGCGCAGTTGCACAGGCCGCGCAGACGATTGCGCTGGTCTTTGGCGCCTGCATGAACAAGTGGTTCATGTTGCTCGGATGCGATACTCAGTCATTGAAGTTTGGTCTCCAGCTGCATGGATGCATTTACCAGATTGTGTTCCATATAGACTTACCTGATGACTTACCCAGCTGCGTGATCATTCGCTCGTGTGTTGGTTCAGCATCTCGGCGAACGGGCTTGGAACAACCCCTTGGCATCACGAGTAACGCCGTAACTCTCTCTCTATCTCTATCTCTATCTCTATCTCTATCTCTATCTCTATCTCTATCTCTATCTCTATCTGTCTCTCTCTCTCTCTATATATATATATATACATGTGTGTGTGTCAAGTTGACCACTATGCTATGTTGCCGACTAGTGTACGGTCAGAGTGTGCAGGGTTCGCTGTGACGCTGTGCCAACCCGCACACATTCACCCACCTCGGATGCCGTCGATGGAGGCCAGACCCCGCAACCAGCGCCTGTTACGCTTTAGGCCTATGCTGAGTCAGCAACTATAACCCTAAAGCCTAAACTCGCAAATGCGTTGCGCCTGAATAACCGCGCGCTACAGGCTTTAACCAAAGGCAGAGCGGCTCCCAGAGGACCCGACACAGACAGACAGACAGACAGACAGACAGAGACCGACATACAGAAAGAGACGGACAAACACAGACAGAGAGTGGGCAGGCAGACAGACAGACGGACAGACAGAGAGAGACAGAGACACGAAGCAGGAAACAGACAGAGAGACAGAGAGAGACCAGCACGCACATCGAGACGGACTGACGGACAGGCAGACAGACAGACAGACAGACAGACAGACAGGCAAGCAGGCAGGCAGGCAGGCAGGCAGGCAGACAGGCAGGCAGACAAGCAACCAGGGAGACAGGCAGAAGCGAAAGTAAGCGGTAATCGCGCCAGCACGTTCCTGGATGAGCTACATAGATCTGTACATCTCTATTATATATATATATATGTATATGTATCTGCATACATGTACATGCCAATATGTACGTATGTATGTATGCATGCATGTATGTATATATATATATATGTATATGTATGTATATATATATATATATGTATGCGTGTGTGTTCCTTAACACTTATATACCTATATGAACACATAAATTTAACATACCGAATCTACATTTGCATATTTTGCGTTTTGTGTACATATACACATACAATAAAACATATTATGCAGATATGTATGTACGAGTTACAGAACGAAAACGTACAGATACATGCACCTGTAGTACTTACAGACAAGTTACATCCAGATCGTGTACAGGTGCACGCAAACCTACACATATATACATATACATATACATATGTGCACACACATATATATATATATAGGGAACCCTAGTTTTGAAGGGTTTTTGTTTGATGTCTCTTTGTTTCTGTGTGTGTGTGTGCGTCGCAGGCCATGGTTTTAGTTTGCAAAGGTGCCACCAACCCTTGCCTGAAAGTTGCGGCCAAACCCTGGACCTTTGGTCCCTTGGTCCTCTCGTGGTCCTCTGGTCCTCTGGTCCTGTGCTTCCCCGGTCCCGCAAGACTGGAAAAGTTGTTTTGTTTTTGGGGACCGTACAGCACTCTTGCAAACAAAAACTGGTTTTTTTGGGGACAGTACAGCACTTTTGCAAAACAAGATTGTTTTTTTTTGTGACAGTACAGTGTTTTTGCACATTGTTCTTGCAAAAGTGCTGTACTGTCCCCAAAAAACAATCCTTTTTGCTGCTGTCCCAACAGAACCTATCCTTTGTTGGAAGGCCTGTAGTCGGTAGCTCAGCTCTTGAAAGACTGGAAAAGTTGTTTTGTTTTTTGGGACAGTACAGCACTTTTGCAAACAAAGATTGGTTGTTTGGGGGGGGGCAGTACAGCACTTTTGCAAAGAAAACATGGTTTTTTGGGGACAGTACAGTGTTTTTGTTATTTTTCTTTCAGAAGTGCGACGCGGTGCGGTTGCCCAACTTATGCTCATGTTGTCGTCAAGCTGGTGTACGAATGCTCTCAATACTGCTCGACGTCGCGTACATGAAAGGCGAAAAGCGTGGATCCATGGGGGGGCACCATATGTATATATATATATATATAGATGCATGTGTATCTATATGTACAAAAATACACATATACATATACATACACATGTACATATATATATATATGTACTAGGTGTGTGCGTGTTACATGTGCACGTGTTGCTCATATGTGTAACTGTTTAGTTTTCTATGTTAAAACACATGTTTTTATCAAAGTTGCTGTTTGTGGTTATAGTTTGTACTGTCAGACGTGGAGCACCATGCTAGTGGGCGTATTGAGTGGTGCTGCTGCTTTAGGGTTTAGGGTTTAGGGTTGTCAGACCCATCCCGGGTTGCAGAGTTTTGTTTGCAACTGTTGCAGACGGCGCACACTCCAGCTCTGTTTTCCCATCGTGCTTGCAGCACCATATATTGGGGTGCTGTGCTGCAAGACCATTCAAGCCAGGGAGTCTTTGCTTGATTCGACGGTCGTGGTTCTGAGGTACGAATATGTCTGCCTCAGCCAGATGCTTGGATGCTGCTGGAAGGAGTTTGCTTTCTTGGGTTGTGTGTCGAGGTTCTGGGGACAAGACCGCTACGCTGCCATCCTTTCGCGAGCTTGCAGTTTGGAGTTCCCAGCATACATTCAGGAGGAGAATTGGTACAATGCTCGTGCAGTAAACCTATGGCAGCCAGATATAATATACTCCGTGGCACACGGAATTGCACCCTGTTTTTGAGGTCTAAACGTTTTAGCCCTTGGCCCTTAACTCCTAAACCTTAAACTTAATACCCGAATTTTTCTTTTCCGAAACCTCTAGACCCTAAACCCCTAAGACCTTCATAAACTTTAAACTCTAATCCCAAGGAAGTTTCATGTGCGCACTGTGGAGCATGGGGCTGTGTCATCTCTGCTCATGGCCTGCAACGATGCGGTTGTGGAGGCTACGGTTTGGGGTTTAGGGTTGGGGGACCCTAAACCCCAAACCCCTAAACCCTAAGCACTAAATTTATCTTGGCGTGAATTATCGGAAACCTTGCAGCGTTTCACTCGCTCTCAACCTTGAACCCCAAATCTCAAAAGGCCGAATATGCGAGCTTGATTTTAGGGCGGAGGGTCAGGCTAGATGGTCTTTCGGTGATTTCGAGTGTTTGGGGTCAGCGCTCGTTTTGAAGCGGGCTGGGTCAAGGCCTTTTGGGAGGTGTGGTGCCTGCTACCCAGGCTGTTTTGCCAGCTTCTCGACCCCAAAGGGTCCAAGGACCATTATAGATCGTAGTAGGTATTTGGGCCCAAAAAGTATATACAATACCAGTACTTGGACCCTTTGGGGACCAAACATGAAGGGACCGCAGATTCTCCAATGCAAGTCGCCTGCTGCTTCGGTCGGAAGAGTCTGACGGCCAAGAGAGCTTAGGGGTGCTTACCGGGCTGTGTTTCTTGATCTAATTGCTGTGTTCGGCCTCTCATGTCCGTGGCCAGTTGGGGTGCCACTAACCCCAAAAGTAGGTAAGACAATGGCCCAAGACCTATAAAAGGCTATTGTTCTACATACTTTTTGAGGTCCAGGTAAACCCTAAACCCTAAATCCTAACCGCATCCTGCCGGCGAAGGTGGACGGTGACATGAAGATGCTCATGGATTCGCCTCAGCTCGCAGGGATGCTCCTTCGAGGGACACCGTCGGTCGTCCATGGAAGCACCTGGGAGAATGGCTATTACTGCATATATCTACGTTTACATAGGGTTCTAGGGGTTTAGAGGTTTAGGGTTCAGGGTTTAGGGTTTATGACTTGTTTAGGTGTGTTCAGGGGTTACGGCATAGGCGTATCTATCTTTAGGGCTTTAGGGGTTTAGGGGTTTGGGAGAATTTAGGTTTATGACTGGTTTAGGTGTTGCGGTTCTGGTGCTCAGGGGTTCAGAGTCTTTCGATTGGGGAGCCCAAGTCTTGGTCAGCCCTCTGCGTCTGGACGAGGTGACTATGTTAAAGATGATTCTACAAGCGTTCTACAAGATTGCCCCGAAAGAAAGGTGTTTGAGTTCTGGAACCCTCTTTTGCAACTTGCAAGTGCATGGGGGTTGTCGCAACTCAGCCTTCTACGCACTGCTAGACTGAATGCGGTTTAGGGTTTAGGGTTTAGGGTTTAGGGTTTAGGGTTTAGGGTTTAGGGTCAGGAAGGGCTCAATGTTTCAGCATGGAAGCGTCCAGCTGGGCCCAGGGGCTGCGCGATTTCGGGATACAGAGGTCTTCACGTCAAACCCTAAACCCTATACACCCTAAACCTCTAGCAGCCCCAAGCCCTAAACCCTGCAAGCCTATAGCCCTAACCCCTGAAACCTAAACCTCTGTATAAGCCTTAAACGGTGTAACCTTACCGATAGGCTCCATCGTAGTTCCTTTTTGGGATGACCTTATAGGATCCTAAATCTTGAGCCAGAACAAGGAACTACAATGGAGCCCAGAGGTGGACACCCTAAACCCTAAACGCCCATTCTAAACCCTAAACCCTAAACCCTAGCCGAGCATGGACACGAAACACGCCTCAGGGTGTTTAAAGCTCACCGATCATCAGTGGAATGGAAGCATTCAGCCTAAACTGAAAAATGGCTGGTGGTGACTAAAAAGACTAAAGGACGCTATGCCGTCGGTATCATTTGAAACTTTGAAGTTAGATGTTTCGTGTGGCAGGAAATAACGATCCTGCAGAGGGTAGTTGTGGTATTTCGTCCATGGTCGACGCGTGCCGTCTCGCGCTTCAACCAGTCCCATTGGTATCCATTGGTCAGTCATCTGCAACTCAAATCCATGCCGAATGTATTTCTATGGCCGTTGCAATCCGCAAGATCGGAGTTGAAGACTTCGGCAGCTCGGAGGTTGTTCGGCAGCTTGGGTGTTCAGGTCGGAAGGCACTTCGATTGGCGCTCCTCCGGGTCCTACATTCAGTTTTATCACCAAGCAGAGCCCTGAACCCTAAACCGCCAAAACCCGTCAGAATGTCGAAGTACAAACTTCCCACACCGTGCACATGAACACACACAGCTGATGTTCGGCCTGCGTGTGATGACGATGATTGTGCGTTGCGGCGGCCACTACACTACCGTCATGTCATTGTCTGAATTTGACGACGAACATTGCTAACACCGACCCGGAGCATTGGCAGACAACACCGCTGATTTTGGCTTTTCGCTCAGTGTTAAACATGCGAGCGCATTTGTATCTGTAGCCATATGACGCAACTTCAACATGTAACAGCCTCTTTCCGATCTGCCAACGTGATAGTCACAATGCAGCATTAATGTCGAGTCTGACAGCACGGTCTTGTTTACAATGTTGAAACCATGTGAACCCTGTCATGCATACCAGGAGGTAACAGCGGTCATACTGCTTTATGTCTAAGGCTGTACGTGATACTGACACTTCAACAGCGATGATATGTCGCAGCTGATTTCAACCGATATATTTAGTCACTTTAAACCCAAAGCCCGAAACCCTCAACCTTAAACCCCACCGAAACCCTCAACCTTAAACCGCACACTGGCACCACCAAGCCAGTCGTGTTTTAATGCTCCAAAAGATGACTGCTATTCCTGAAGGGTCCTAAGTGGTCACCCGTTGGTAAGTTACTGCTGGGGTGGTCCTGAATACCTATATAGTCGAATTTAGAGTTTCTATAATAAGAATCACTATTGTGGTTTCGGCAAGTACCTCCCATACAGTTACAAGGACCGTTTGGAATTGGCATGCAGCAGACTGAACGAAACATGCAACTGCCTTCAGTAGCAGCAAGCAGGGGACGGGGGTGGGCGGAGGTTGGGCACAGGCACGACCTGCTTCAGGTATATACAATGTGACGGGGGGCGGAGCCAAGCGATTCAGGTTTAGAGTACGGTAAACCCCAAGAAGCAAAACGCTCAGCCCTGAAGCGGGCCTGTGGATCTGACCCCAGGTAATTTCGCTGAGCTTTTCTGTCCCGCAGACAAGCCACGGGCATCTCGGGCTTGTTCGGTATGGCTTGCGCAGTCCACACCATCATCCCTGACTATTTAGCCAACATGCCATGTAAAGCTTGTTCAGTCTAGAAGCGGTTGGTGCATGTGATGATGTGTGTCAATGCTTCGCTGAGCTTGCCCTACTGGGCCAAATATGGGCCTAAAACCTTCAGGTGTTGCAGGCGTTTGCGACTTCAATCTTGGTTCATTTGAGATTTGTTTTCATGAGAGCTTGGGTTTGTGGCTACATGCATTACGATGTCTCGGCGACATGGTGATTGCATCCTGCGCCCATCAGCATGCAGTGCACTGCCACGAAAATGTTCTGGCACGGATCCGCATACATTTATACAGGCAAGGCTTCGTTGCACGTGCTTCCATCCGAGCGGCATACTGGGTCGGCAGTGATCCCTTCTCTTTACCATACTCAGCCTATGCCTAGAGGCGCGAAACGCACTAGTAGAAAATTAAACCCGTATACCTCGATGGCACCAATCCCTGGCCATGCTCTGGGCGAGGTCGAAGATTATTTCTCGTGTCGGTCGAAGCCACATGCTGTTGCGATGATTCTTTGCTGGATTGTTGGGAAATCCCTGTCGTTGAGGAAATAGGAGATGAGAAAGCCCAGCACGGCTCCTCTACCCGCAATTGGCCCGAAACCTTTACAGTGAAGACAACAGTCGTTTTATTATGTGCATATCATATACACATATATATATATATATGTGTGTGTACACAATACACGCACGTATGCTGTAAGTGTGCCTGTGTATTACTGTAATCTGACTTTGCTTGATACGTATGTATGACATACATCTTTTGCTACAGGCTCAGGTATAGATATGGGGATAGGCATAGATGTAGACTCCCCAAATATATATATATATATATATATAGGTAAAGGTTTAGTTGCAGATATAGGTATAGGGCATAGATGCAGCTATAGTTGTAGATTCGGTTTACGTCTTCTAGAAGCGTACATTATGAATGCACACGCGCATAATTGATGTGTACATGGCCTGCCTGCCTGCCTCCCTGCGTCCCTGCCTTCGTACCTGCTTGATGCGTTCCTACTTACCTACCTACCCACCTACCTACCTACCTACCTACCTACCTACCTACCTACCTACCTACATACCTGACTTTCCTACCTACCTACCTACCTACCTACCTACCTGCCTGCCTGCCTGCCTGCCTGCCTGCCTGCCTACCTACCTACCTACCTACAACCAGCATGCATGAACGCATACATGCATACATGCATACAGATTCAATGAAAACATAAACATATGCAAGCACACACTCGGGCATACACTTATATACATACATACATACATACATACATACATACATGCATACGTACGTCCATCGCGTACTAAACAGACTTACATTGCGTACACGCATGTTTTCATTCATGCATGCATTCTGTTCATTCATGCATGCATTCATGCTTGCATTCATGCATGCATGCATGCGAATTAGATTCAGACCTACATGCATGCATACATCCATGTATTCGTCCTGCACGCATGTGTATGCACCCACGCATGCACATACGATGCGTGCATAGGTCTCTCTCTCTCTCTCTATATATATATATATACATATACATATCCATCCATCCACCCATGCATGCATGATTACATACATTCAATGTACATACATATTTACTGTCTCAGTCACGTGCTTACTTACATAAGGCTTTAAAGCTGTACGTACATACCTGCATGCGTTACAGATACATGTACACACATATGCATGTAAGTACGTAGCCATATACATGTACATATATCATACAGCACGTTCCAGAAAGTGCTCATGTTCCGAGAATCAACTCGGCCAGTCGTCGTGCCTTAACCTGTCTTTTCCAGGAAAGGATGTCTTTCATATAGTGCAATGTATCAGTTATCTATGTGAGAACTTTAGGCTTGGGATTAAGGGTTCGTCTTTTAGGGCTTACGGTCTCTTAAACCCTAAACCCTAAACCGAATCCTCACAGGAATGCCCGGATGCTGGACGGCGACAGCAACGAGGTGAAAGTTGAGCTCTTGCAGGTGACGCGGTTGGTTGCAATGTTGGTGACCCTACCATTTAAGGTCTGGGGCCAAAGGTTTAGGGCTTATCAGGTTTAGGGGGTTTAGGGTTTGGGGCTAGGAGACTCCTGTACTTAAATAGCGAATGGGATTCGGCGTTTGTCTGGTGCAGCTGATTCCGAATTCATGAAGCCGGTCCCAGCCTACAGGCGGTTTAGGAGCTCAGACTGATGCTGTCGCTTGCGGGACCCTTCGGGGCGATTGCTTTACATCGGTTGTTCAGGCAGTTCGTCTGTCTTACTAGTGAATTAGTAACACCCTAGACTAAATCCGAGTCCCAAACCCTTTAAAACGCTACGCCAAACACTAAACCCTAAACCCTAAACCCTAAACCGTAAGGCCCAATTCCACAACACTTCCGGCGAGCGGTGCTTCCTCGTGGGAGTCCGAGAGTTCCAGGACACGGACACAATTTCTGCGATGCATCTCACCTACAGGGTTTAGGGTTTAGGGTTTCCAAAGGCTCCATGTACCTTTATAGTAGATACTTAGGCCTTAAAGGGGTCCCTATATAGGTACTTGAAGGCCTAAGTATCTACTATATGGGTACATGGAGCCTTAGGGCTAAACACTACCCATAGGCCCTAAAGTCGTTCCGTTTTGTGGTTCGTATTTAGGATCCTATTAGGTAATCCCCAAAAGGAACTACTATGGGGCCTATGGGTAATGGTATGGTTTGTTGAGGCTTTGGGTTTTCGATTCTCGTAATGAGGTGTGTTTAGGCTTCAGGGTTTCGTTGGTTTGTTGAGGCTTTGGGTTTTCGATTCTCGTAATGAGGTGTGTTTAGGCTTCAGGGTTTCGTTTGCCGACATTGCCAAACCCTGATGAGTTTTCGTTGGGGTGTACGGGTTGGGGTCTCAAGCCGTAAGCCTCAAACCCTAATGCCCAACGGTTGGAAACCCAACAGACTCAATCCTTGAGGGTAACGCAGAGGGACTCCCAGCGCTAATTGTCCTTCATCCGGTTTTCGACCTTTTTGGTTTTTACCATACCTTAAGAACCCAAAACCTACTTTTTTGGGTACGGTCCCTATAAATCCCATATTAGGGTTTATAATAAGAACCTGCAAAAAAAGTGGGGTTTGAGGTTCTTAAGGTACTCCTCAAGCCTGTAAACCCGATAATCCTCAAGCGGATTATCCTTCGAAGATTTCGCAAGGGTCGACCCAGGGGCCCCTGAAACCCTAAACCCCAAAACCTAAAATCTAGTCTGTTTGACAAGCTCCTCCTGGTAAGGAATTCTAGCTGTAGCTGCAGTCGGAAAAGAGCCCTTAAAACAAAAGCACAAAAACCTTTCAAAGCAGCTGAAGGTATCATCCGCCTCGTATAGCCGAATCTGCTGCTGACTCCGCCCCGGTTTTTCACATGCCAGAAGCGGTGGTTTTTGATGCATGTGCCCCGGCCCAGGATGTTAGGTTGCTGTGGATTCCGGGTACAAGACTGTATAGAGCCTAAGTTGTATGGGATATTGTATTAAGGTGGGGATGATAACGATGCCTTGCTCAAACCCAGACCGTTTGCTAATACTCCCTAAACCCTGAACACTCAACTAGGAATCATTTACCCCGAAAGCCTGAACCTTTATACAACGGTGAGCCCTTAAACAAAAGTGCACCCCCCCCACCCCCCCCCACCCCATTTGTCAGCGAGCCCGGAAGGCGAGGTTTTTTGCAACATCCAACTCAGAGTTTAGGGGTTTGGGTTTAGGGTTTAGGGTTTAGGGTTAAGGGATTAGGGCTTAGGGTTTAGGGCTACCAGTATGGCACCCAGGCGCCAGACGGCCATGTTTATCACGGTTTTGAAGACCTATAGTTCTATTCCTTATTTAAGGGGTATTGGGTTCTCTGGCTTCTTGAAAGCGGAAGCATGATGTACCCCATGAAGCCACCGAGTTCGGAGGCATCGAGCGGCTGGATCTTCTTTAGGGCTCAGGGCTGACTGTTGAGGGCTTGGGGTTTAGGGTTTAGGGTTTAGGCCTAGGGTTTAGGGTTGAGGTTTTAGCGCTGTGGCTTCAAGAGCTA
>CAJNDV010035960.1:0-10549 GCA_905221635.1 Symbiodinium sp. CCMP2456
GCCCAAGCTTTGTGGCACAGAGGAACTTTATCAGTGACTTTCTTAAATTTGGGAGTGGCCCCAAACCCTAAACCCCTAAACCCTAAACCCCTAAACCCTAAACCCTGAACCCCTAAAGCCTAAACCCCTAAACACCTAAACCCCTAAACCCCTAAACCCCTAAACCCTAAACCCCAAATTTCGAAATTTGCGCTTCCTCTTCTTCCTTAAGGGGAATCAGGCTTTGAGCTCGTAGGGATCTGATAGCGTAATATAGGGGCCTTAGCAAGTAGAATAGGTTTTAGGGTTTAGGGTTTGGGGTTTAGGGTTTAGGGTTTGGGGTTTAGGGTTTGGGTTTTTGAGGCTTAGGGTTTAGGATTTAGTGTTTTTGAGGTATATTATGCTAGAACTATAGTAAGGAACTTCCAAAACCCTATTCTAATTATTGAGGCCCCCTACATCAGTGTAGATCTCATGTCACCGGCTTTTCTCAACGCGCTCGACTACGAAAGCTAGCCAGGCGACGACATCATCAGCAGCTCCGTCGCCTGCCTGGCCGAATCCCGGCCATGAATTGGGTTTAGGGTTTAGGGGGGGAGTTGATCTTCGTATCTGCAGACTGCAGACCCCCATCACCCAAATGCGAAGAAAACGACCAAATCCGACATCTGGCCCGCCACGCCGAAACCGTGCAACTTAGAAACCACAAGCTACGTGGTCTCCATGAATCTCATGGCCCCGACTTCACCCCTCACCAAGAAGAACACCTACAGTCTCCATCGTAGCTCCTTTTTGGGGATACCTTATAGAATCCTTAATATATAACTGGTTAAACCCAAAAAAGGAACTACAATGGAGACTATAGTTATAGAATCCTTAATATATAACTGGTTAATCCAAAAAAGGAACTACAATGGAGACTGTAGTTATAGAATCCTTAATATATAACTGGTTAATCCAAAAAAGGAACTACAATGGAGACTATAGTTATAGAATCCTTAATATATAACTGGTTAAACCCAAAAAAGGAACTACAATGCAGACTATAGTTATAGAATCCTTAATATATAACTGGTTAATCCAAAAAAGGAACTACAATGGAGACTATAGTTATAGAATCCTTAATATTTAACTGGTTAAACCAAAAAAAGGAACTACAATGGAGACTATAGGAACTGTAGTTTTCAAGACAACAGCCCAAAGCCAACGGCCGGGTAGTCGCTACCGGAAGCATCCGACTGCCCCTTGCCATCAGGACGGCTATTTAAGGGACAATAGGAGGGACCCCCATAAGGGACCCCCCGCCCCCAAAAAATGGCGTAGGTGCTTATAAAGGCCCCTTATAGCAGCACCAGGGCTCCAGCCTCTCCGCTTCACTGCGACGAGGCGATCCCTGAAAAGGGAGCACACTTCGCTTTTGCAGCTTTAGGGTTTAGGGTTTAGGGCCTTTAGGGTTTGGGGTTTAGGGGTTTAGGGTTTAGCGGTTTATAAGGTTTTCGTCAGGATGATGTAGGGTTCTTGAGGGCCCCGAAGGTTGTATACAGGTGTTGCAGGGCTATACAACCATCTTTTTAGGTCTTTCTAGTGGATAGGAGCTGTCTTGGGATTTTGTTGAGGGGCTGTTGGGAGTTCATAGTGAGACCAGTACCGTCCCTGGTAATCAGGCAATATACATGAGTATCTAGTTAGGATCTTTTAAATTCGGCTTTTCCTTCTTCAACCAAGCAAGCCTGATGACTTGTCTTCGGGCTTAAGGATCGCGCAGGTGTAAGAAGCAAAGGCTTAAGTTAAGGGATTTCATTATGTTAGCCTGATGACTGGCAAATCTGCGGTCAAGCGCTGTTAATCCCTTTCTGAGCCGAAAACACCGAACTCGAATACCCCAGAGCTAAGGCTAACACCCCAAAACACGAACCCTAAACCCAAAACCATTGCCTTACTTACTCCTTAACCCCTTGAAGTCCAAGCCCCCGAAACCCAAATCCCAAAGCCAAAGACCCAAAAGCAACAAATTGCAGGCCTTTAGCCGGTCTTGAGGCAGCTGACCCTCCGTGCGCTGGATCTCAATGGCGCAGAGGAGCCTGGAAGGGAACGATATTGAGGGGCCTTCTCATACGAACATACATGTTGAAGCGCAGACACGCATACATTTTCATGTCTATACGTGTACATATCTAGATATATATATATATATATATTTTTTTGTACTTATGTCTGTATGTCTGTATGTCTGTATGTCTGTATGTCTGTATGTCTGTATGTCTGTATCTATGTATGTATGTATGTATGTATGTATGTATGTATATGCGTGTATATATATATATAAACGATATATATAAACGATATATGCACACACAGAAAGGTACGCCTATACATTGCAGGAAGCAATCGGATGAGCAAACAAGTAAGTCGATATATACAAAGATCAAAAAGTGATATAGCGTATACACGTGTATCTATGCGCGTGTATATATACAGACACACATACTCAGATGATGGGCCTCAAGCTCCAAAAGGACGCAAGGGCTGGGAACGGGCAAGCGGGCCCTCCAGCTGAAACCCTTAACCTTTGACAAGGTTTAGGGTTTAGGGTTTGGGTTTAGGGTTTAGGGTTTAGGGTTTAGGGTTTAGGGTTTAGGGTTTAGGTTTTTTTTTTTGAGGGCCCTTTTGATGACTGCTTACGCGTCTCAAGCCCTTTCGGGCAGGCTGGTCTGGCCAAGTTTCATGGCCCTTGAAGTATCATTAGCCTCACACTCATTCGTGACCGACGTCGTCTTGCCCTTCTCGCTTTGCACCCTGCCCCGAGTCTCCTTCATAGCCAGATCTCCCAGCATACCCTGCATCGTCATAGTCCCCCTGTCCCCACTCCATGATCCCTTGTCCCAGAGAACTTGCCGAACTCGCCGTCTCCGTACTCAGCCCTGGCCCTTGCGGCTTTCCCACCTCCACCTCTTCCAGTGCCGCCTGTGCGTGCCAATCTCCTTGGTTAGGGGATGCCAGCGACCCAGCCTCCATTTCCACGCTGTTTTCTGGCTCTCGCAGCTCACGTTCCTCCATGTCCACCAGTGCAGCCTGTGCTAGCATCAGGTCCCATGTAGCTTCTCCCCACATGGCTCGGATATAGCTTTCACCGATCTCTCCACGACGGTAGCGCTCGTACTGCTGAAGATATGTGTTGAAGTCAAGCTGGTGAGGCACAGAGTCGACGGACAACATAGCCCCTCCACCGCCGTCAGGGACATCAGCTCCTCCAGCTTCCTCTCGGACCACCGTCGACGCCGCCGAGCCTGATGACGACTGCTCTTCCACCACCCGCACCGATCTAATCACCACTTCTCCCGACTGTTGCGGAAGAGCGACCTTCAGTCGCTTCTCCACACCCGGCTGCCCCGGCGCTGGCCCCACTCGCACTTCAAGATGTCGCCGGGTGCGGGGTTGCACTCTATGAAGTTCATCGTACAGAGCCCAGTCGTCCCACTGCTGCCATCGGGCTGCCTCATTCGCGCCGTGGTGCCACTCAGCCAGCTGCTCCATTTCAGCTTGGTGAACTTCTTCTTCCGCATCGTTGACCCCGGAGATGTCATAGCCGTCCGGATCCGATGCCACCACCGGTTGACCCACTCATCATCTTCGGCACTCAGTACTCCATCGGCCATCCCCAGATGCCCGCCATCTCCCTCAGCAACAAGCAGAGCTTCGAGGGAACAAAGCAGGGGCGATTCGCCATGGACTTCGCGGTAGTTGTTGGCCCGCATCCTGAGGGCTTCCAGTCTCGGGGTCACTAGGACTCCATCACGATTCACATCCTCCATAGCCCACTGCAACTCCTGGACCACACCGATCTCAACCGTCGGACCCACCGGTTCACGGAATTCCGTGAGGCTTCGCTGCATGAAGGAGGTGGTATCCTCGCGTTCAACCTCGACTTCGATCATGTCCTCCCCAGCATGGGCCAGCGCTTGTGAGCACTCGGCCATCAATCGGCGGACCAGGTCCACAAGGCCGATGGTCATGATGGCCATGTCATGTCTGTCCATGTCCCTCAGGGTGTCTACCATGTTGTCTGCCATATTGCGCGGGACAGCCGGCCCTCCCCTTTGAACTGATTCATCCATGTTGCCGATGCCATGGTCCTCCGCAATGTGCAGCAGCTGTCTCCACGTATCGACCGCCTCAGGCACCGTTAACCCGGCCGGCGCAGCCGGGTCCACCGGCCTCGAGGCCCTCGGAACCACCCGACTACATCGAGCCTCTCTTGACGTCGCCGGCTCCATCCTGGACCCACTGCTCTCCGCAGCCTCGGTGCGAGTCCACGACCTCCGTGCTGCCGGCTCCAGGACCCTGGTACTGGTGGTCACAATCTCCCTGTCTCGTCTCGTGCTCCCTCCGTATTCCGTGCCATGTGAGCCTCGTCCCCTTCGCACCGGTGATCTGGACCTTCGCGGCTTTCCGCCTGCCATGAGGTCAACCGTGTCATCCTCCTCCTCGTTTGTAGGTGCATCCTGGCGGTCTCGACTTCCCGAGCTGCCGCCAGCCATGGGGTAGACCGCGCCCTCCTCTTCCTCATTTGCAGGCGCATGTCCGTCCTTGCAGTCTCGACTCCCAGAACTGCCGCCACTTCGACGGGGCGACAACCCTAGTGCGACTGATTCTTCCCGCTGTCGTCGCTTTCAAGGCCAGACGCTCCCTGTACTCCATAATCCCCCGGTGCTTGAGTGCCGAGCAGGCTTCAATCTCCTTCAGGGTGCCATCCAACCAGCCTTGCATGTCTTCGTCCAGCTCGTAGTTGTCGGGGTCAGGCACACGGTGCGAGAACTTGTCCAAGATCCCTTTTAACATGGCCTCCACCCATTTTCGTGAGGCCGTCTCTGTGACATCAGGCTCCGCGTTGAAGTGTCGGAGGATGGTCCGTGCCGCCTTACAAGCTTCACCTGCTTCTCCGTTTCTCACCATATTATTGAGCATCATCTCGATGTCCGCTTGAAGGGCGACGGCTCGGGTTCGCCAGGCCACACTCGGCTCGTCATAGTACTCCTCCCAGGTTTTACAGAGCTGCGTCTGCACCACGCTCATTACCTCGTCGTCAGAAGACGACGATGTTGCCGTGCTGGACAAACCCCCTTCACCTTCCGAAGATTCTTCATCGGGGCCCTCTGACGGTGGCATCCACCCCAGCGGGGCATTGACCGGTCTTGGCGGCGGTGGTCCGCGCGGAGGGTGCGGCACCATATCGTGGCGGATCGCGGGGCACGCCGTCTGCACATACTGTTCCCATAGCATGTCCACTATTTCCGCCATCCACATTGTGTCCATCTCCAGGCCCTCTGGGAGGTGAACCACCGCTCCTGTCCCCACGGGTTCCTCCCAGATGTCCCGGACAACTTGGTTGAAGAAGATTTGAAAGCCATCACTTCCATGACTGTTCACTGCCTGGAGGATTCCCTGGCGAAGGAGACCACGACGTTGCTGCTTCAAGAGCTCCCGTACCTTACGAAGTTCAGCCTTGACCAAGGCTTGGGCCTGGGTCATCCTTCCCTCCGCAGTCGCCTGCATAAGCCATGTCACTTCAGATTCCACTCGATCGCAAAGGTCCTGATCGACAGGAGGCTGCCAATCTTCTTCCAGCCCTGCACCTTGGTACTCCCAGCTTGACACTGCCGACACAATGTCCCGAATCACAGCCCCGGGGAAGTCGCGCCGAGCTTGGTCACAGACTTCTGAATCGTGCACTTGCCAACAACCTCGCCTCCATACTCCCTGACCTGCAGTGGGCTGCCAATTTTCTCCCAGACCCTCGACTTGGTGCTCGCATCTTGGCACTGTCAACTTAAAGTCCCGAATCACAGCCCCGGGGAGGTCCTGGGCCTTCAGATCCCGCCGATCTCGGTCACATACTTCGGAAAGTTTCTTGTGTTTCAGCTGCAGGCATATAATGCGTCAGCTCAAGCAAATGCTTCACAACTATGCGAAAAGGAGCTTGAGCCACATCTACTTCAGGAATAGTATTCCGCTTCATTTTCAACGGAGCTTGATTGCAAGTGTAGATCGAAGGTTCAGCTGGCACTGTAGTAAGTGCTGGTCGCAGCTCCTTGGTATAACCATAGACGTTGATCAGCTGTGACTCATGTGTGTAGGAGGATGCAGGGCCCACCATCATCAGGTATCCTGGCTCGTGCAAGGCATAGATGCCCAAAGACAGTTCAGCTTGAACAATACGCATAACAAACTCTTCTGGTCTCATCAAAGCGTCTTCATCCTGCATTGCAGCTGCTTTACCAGCTTCATTTTCTCTCGTCAACAAAGCCTTCGCATGACGCATACCACCAAAATACAGTGACGAGCGATTCACAGTATTTTTGCGATCGCCACAAGCTGTGCTTAGCAAGCGTGTGGACTCGAATGCTGGTGCCAAAGTTTCGGTGGCCAAATTGTTCAAAGCTTCATGCAACGAAAGAAGCACTTTTCCGTTCATGAGTACATTGCCTTCGTTGGCTTGCATGATGCAGTTCAGCGCTGCTTCGATGTCCTTCTCACGAAGAGGGTCGACCAACGGTGACCAGGACTCTCCAGATATGTCACGCAAAAGCTTCAAAGTTTGCTGCCGTAGAAAACTTGCCATTCGCGGGAAATCTCCCTCCATGAACACCACCGTGCCGCGCTGTGTAGCTTGAGTCGCCGAAGGCATCCGCATTTTGTTGATGATAAAGGCTGCGCATCTCCCGGCTACCCGATGCGCTTCGACTTCTCCGTCAACTCGTTTGACTGGTGCTAATGCGGCTTCCAGGAGCCATGTAATGTAGGTTTCCGCACTCGAGTCACCATGTTGTCCGAACATCAATGAAGGAGCAGTCAAAGCAGAGCACCCGCCGAGTGCTAAGGGCCGGCGCATCAACAATCGACAGGCAGTGCATTCAGTACTACTGTCTGGCATCGCCATAGCTGCGTCTCCTCGAGTTCGCAATATTTGATTGGTAGATGAATGATCAGCCCATACCCATAGCATCTCTGGAAGCCTCATCAGACCCACGATCACCACAATAGGTGATAAGTTCATATCTCTGCACGATGTCAGTGCTGAAGCTGACTCCACCAAAGCATCGGAGGGAGAGCCGCAACGTGGAGTAGGCTTTCCGAGAGCACTCAGGAACGTGCTGCCAGTTTTCTTCACGACCACTCCTTGTATGTTCAGCTCGTTTAAATACAAGCTAGACTTTGCGATAGTCGTCTTTTGCCGGGAAACTGACGCTCCAACCTCTCGATACAACTCCTCCATTGTTTGCAGCAAGGCTGTCGCTGCGCTAAACACATCAAAGATCTCGCCTTTGCGCCAGCGGTCCATTAAAACTGCGTGATCTTGGCCAACCGGAGCGCTTGGACTTCTTTCAACAGCTTGTCGACGTGCCTCGTAAGTGGTGCCTGCTGGAGCCATGTAATACAAACTGTCTTCTTTCGAGTTCTCTTCGGATGCCGCACCGAATGCTTCGGAGCAAAGACGTATCGAAGCATCGTCGATTTGAGTGCTAAAAGAGATCGCGCAAGTCCGCAATGCAGTTCCATCGTCGGCTCCTTCAGACGCCAACTCAGCTATAGCACGAGATATGAGTGTTGAGTGAAATAGAGAGTCTGCACTTGGCGACCAGCCCATCGGGAAGCCATCGATGCTCGAACCGGTCTCTACTTTCTTCCAGAAGTTTCCTCTTTCAGAGCCTGCTCGCACAATCAGGTCAACTTTTTGCAGCGCAATACGCAAAGTACCTCGTGGCAAGTTTTGTGAAGATAAGTCCGAGATAGCTTGCACTCGTCGTATGTGTGCTGCTCTTTTGAATGACGGGGACCAGGCACTAACGTCCAGGTTGACATATGCCACTCTGCTGTTTTCATCGTTACCTGAAGCTTGCGCTGAGCCACGCATGTCGAGCTTGTCAACCACATTGTACGTAGTTGAAGTGCGAGGGTTGCTTTGAGCTAAACGAGTTGCACTAGTGGCAAACACCCGTAAGGCTTCGCGAAGCTCGACATCAGCCGCATAGATGGGCCTAGGCTTCGACTTTTGCTCGACTTTTGACGAGTACACGACAGAATTTTCGAATGGCTCTCCTTCAGCGAATGACTTTTCGACGCGTTCCATGATGTTGTCGAGCACTCCAGACCATGGCAGCAAACCGTCACGGAATCTGTACTGGTTTCCGTGAATGGCAGCATGCGCAGCAGTGTTTGCTTCCAAGCCTTGCAGTTGCGAACCTGAATGCTCATCGACATTCACTGCTCGTGATGTGTTAGGTCGAAGCCATTGTCCTATGTCGCTTGCGCTTGTGTGTGTGTCGAGAGGCAACCGTGCCGTCAGTATAGCCAAATGCTGCTCCAGAGTCAAATTCTTCCATGTTGCATAAACTTTCTGCAGCTTTCCGCTGTTTTCGTAAAGCGCAGGGAGCCACTGTTTGATCTTAATTTCCTTGACGGCTTCTTCGTTCAGCATGGCATCCAAATCTTCAAAAGCAAAGTCGTCGCGACCTATGCCACCTACGTCTTGGAAGGCTTCAGTGATGTTCCGTTGCTTCTCTGCGACTTCTTCTGTGAGCGATTGGTCTACTTTGCCGAGGATCCAATCGAGCTCATTGATCTGCTCTAAGCCTTCATTGCAAACAATCGCCATCATCAATTTCATCCCGAGAATCCGCAACTCCTTGATGCTGAATGCAGACTGAAGCGACTGGCGAATGCTCTCTTCATACTCGTAGTCCAGGTCTACGTCAGGTTCGGTCCTGTTAGCTAAGTCCCATCGTGCAAACAAAGCTGCTCTGTAAGCTCTTCTGCGTCTGGATGTATCTCCCAGGGTTTAGGGTTTAGGGTTTAGGGTTTAGGCCCATAGGCCCATAGGCCCATATAGGCATACCCATACATGCACATATGCTCCCAGCTTCGAAAAGCACCTTGGGCCCAAACATGAGAACAGCTTTTTCTTGGTAACCCCTTGGGGGGTTTGTGTATTACAGAGAAGCGATCGGAAGGAGAACCATGAAAAGCGAAACTCTAAACTCTAAGCACTAAGACTTGTACCCTAAAGCCAAAACCCCAAAGCCTAAAGCCTTGAATCCTAAAGCCTAAGGCCTAAATCACCTCCCAGATTGCGGCATGCTCTGGGTTGTTTTGAAGGCCTACGAGATCCTCTTGCTTCCCAGACAGGCCCAAAGTGTTATGGGGGCTTCGGGTTTCAGTTTTAGGGAGTTTTAGGAACCTTCCCTTTTTTGCGATTCTATACGGCTTTGTCGGCTCAAGTGGCCGTTCAACGGGTCCCCAGCCACCGTTGATACCTGCAGCGCACGGCCCCAAAGCCCAAAACGCTTGAATTCTGAACTTGCAACATCAGCAACCCTGAAGCCCTCACTCTTCTGAAACCCGTGCAGAAACCTTACAGAACTTTCTTTCAAGAGCCCTTAAAGATTTCTCATACTTTTTAGAAACCCTTGAAGACTTCTTACACTAACGGAGCCCTTGAGCTCCTGATGAGGCAGCGGAGATCGAAATGTCCTGTCAGCTGGCTCGCTTTTCGACTCGCGGCTTCGCTTTGTAGGAACCGCCGCTTTTTGAAGGGTTCCTTAAGGGCTCCTTCAAGGGGTCTATAGTTATAGGGATCTATATGGTGTAGGGTTTATTTAGGGTATGGGGAGGATCTCACAAAGGGTGTCTAGAGGGGTGTCAGGGATAGTTTTTGTTTACAGGTTTTGCTCGACTTTATGAAATCTCTTTCTACGGCATTTTATACGGGTTTTGCGACAGGAAACGGTGGCCCTCAATCAGACCCTAAATCGCCACACGTGATGCTGTAGGCCCCTTGGGCCTAAAATGCAGGGGTTTTTGGGCCTCGGGTTTCTGGAATTTCTGCAGGATGCAATCATAGCTTCGGGGTTTAAGGGGTCAAGGTTATGAAGTACTGGGATTTGAAGTAACCAGGGATAAACAAGTATAGACGTTTATTTCATAATGGCTCCTTTAAGGAACAGGTCCCCCAAACAAGTATTAAAGTATGGTACTCCGAAGCCCGGAGTACTGTTCATGGCTTCAGCCTTGAGGGTGGAGTTAGGACGTTGGAGTTTGCAGGTGCTCTCATTTCAGCTGCTGTTGCTGTCACATATGACGATCATTACGTAGCTACGTCCATGCCTCTGCAGGAACTTGGTGCTTGAGGTCTGTAAGGTCGGGAGGTAGGGCAAGAAGTCTCCAAATAAACCCACCCGTGAGATGGATAGCGTCACAGCCCTAAATTCTAAACCAGTCTAAGCCATAGCCCCAAACACTAAAGCCTCTAAACCAGTCTAAACTCTATAGCCCCAAACTCTAACCCAGTTGAAATTCATAGTCTAAACCCTATACCCGGTAAGATGGACAGCCTCATGAGAAATTCGAGGTTCAGGATAACGATCCGATGTAGTGTGCAAGGGTTTAGGTTTCAACGCCTGAATCATGATGATAAGTACAGTAGCTCTTGTTGACCGCGTTGCTAAGCAGCACCTGACACCATCGTATCGAGGTCTCAATAACTAGACGTAGGCGCCCCCCCCTACCAACCACC
>CAJNDV010035961.1:9246-23638 GCA_905221635.1 Symbiodinium sp. CCMP2456
GTTTAGGGCTTAGCGTTTAGATTTAGACTTTAGGGCTTAGGGTTTAGGGCTTAGAGTTCAGCAGCTCCGGATCGAGCAGTCTCTATAGTGGAGCTCGCCAGTTCGACTTCGAAAAATACCCACCCACTCCGAACCCCAAACCATACAGAAACATGTTCACTCCAAACGAACACTTTTGCCTCCTTAGATTCTTACACACATAATCGAAGAATCGTTTAGGGTTTAGGGTATATGGCGACCCGCAGTATGACCCTACAAACCAAGTCCAGTGATCCCGCCAATTTAGCCCGAAGCACTCGAAAATCATGGCAGAAACCCCAGACAACCCTTTCTGAAGCCTGACCCTTGAAGAAGTGTCTGGCTCAGACGGCTAATACGGCTGAGACGCTCTCTCCAACAATTGTTTCTGACTCCGGGAAAGACGAAGGCGCCGCTCCCAGTGACGCTCATGACAATAACAACCTCGTCATGCTCCGTCAGGGGCGCT
Source organism: Symbiodinium sp. CCMP2456 (assembly GCA_905221635.1). Lineage (NCBI taxonomy): Eukaryota > Dinophyceae > Suessiales > Symbiodiniaceae > Symbiodinium > Symbiodinium sp. CCMP2456. The sequence goes on from CAJNDV010035961.1 coordinate 9,734, forward strand.
TAGCTTAAGTGAGTGTAGACGGTCCATGGGTTTAGTGTCATACATTGGGGTTTAGTGTCTGCATGCTTATGGCTCCGGGCCTTGGCTTAGGGTTTGCATGGCCTTCAGACATACATGCCCAAACCTCCCCCTAAATCCTAAACCGGTCCCAAAACACTGCGGGGACGGATTTCTTGGGGCAATAAGAGCGTACGGGGTTTAGGGCTTATTTCCCTTCTACCGAGCAAGGAGAAGCCCGCATTGCAGGGTAACTCTGATGAACTTTGGACAAGTTCGTCGGTTCAGGATTCCAGGGCTTATAGGTTCTAGGGTTTGAGGGTTTAGGGTTTAGGGCTTATCGGGTCTAGGGTTTAAGGGTTTAGGGTTTAGGGAAAACCTGGACAAGGTTTCGGGGTATATTATGTAAGTGCACAAGTTACGAAACCCTCAACCCTTGGCCTATGGCCCCGAAAGGCAGATCCACTTTGGGGTGCCCTACTATCAGTTTGGTGGGTTTCTTCGGCTTACACCCGAATGAAGTACACCCCGTAATGCGCAGCCTCGAAACGGTCAGCACCCTGCTAACATAGGGGCCGTAACCATCAGAATTGGGTGTCGGGTATAGCGTAAGAGTGGTAGCTAGTTATAACTTATGTTATAACCCTAGGGATCAAAATAGCCCAAAAGCCTTATATAGTATGGTCTTTGGGCCCAAAAGCCTTAATATATGAGTCCTTAGATCTCTAGGGTAATTGGGGGGCCTCAGGAACTGTCTTACCGATTACTCGAGCCTCTGCACTAACCGCTGTCCGGGGAGCAGAAGACACCTCGCTGGCATGGTGCTCCCCGCATAACGTGGACACACGGCTTCTCACACAGCCTTTGGGGTTTAGGTTTAGGGTGTGGGATTGGTTTTAGGGCTTCTGGATTGGTTTTAGGACTTCTAGGTTAGTTTTTTTGCCTCTCACCATTTTAGAGGTTAGGTTTAACGCCTGGGTGTCAGGGTTAGTGCGCATTCCAACCGCACTCGCCCTGATGGCAATCACGGAAGCCAGTCGCTTTCATCTGAACCGTAAACTTAAACCCTAAACCCTAAACCGTTAAGACTTAAACTCCTAAACCCTAAACCCTAAATCCTTAAGACTTAAACCCTAAACGCCCTAAACCCTAAACGGTAAGCTTGAGGCTCTAGGCATGAAGTTCCTCCCGCAACCCTGACAACACTGAACCCTTCGAGCTTAGAGGTCCTACCTATACTTAGGATTGGGGTTTAGGGTTTAGGGTTTAGGGTTTAGGGTTTAGGTTCAGGGCTTTGGGTTTAGGGTTTAGGGTTTAGGGTTCAGGGTTCAGACGTTTGGGATATAGACCGTCTCGTTAAGGTCCCTTTTAACAGAGCTAGAAGTAGGCTTAAGAAGGGTCCCTTCGAAGGGGTTTTCCTTTTCTACTACCTAGGAATAATCTCCGTTGTAGTTCCTGTCTGGAGTTACCTTATAGGATCCTAAGTACCTAAGTTAAACCACAACAGCTAACTGCAATGGTGACTATAGTGACTCTAGGTAGGTCCACAAGGTCTCTGCAGCCTTAAACCCCCAAACAAAGCTGTGAAAACCTGGATTGAACCCTTTCGTGAACCCAGGCTCTCATCATCAGCTGGGAAGTCGGCCACACACGTGCTCCGTACGCACGTGCAGCGACTGAACCCTCAACCCTAAACCCGAACCCCCTGACGCTTCATGGGCGCATATAGCATACACTTAGGCCTTGAACAGGGGTTCCGAAATAGGTACTTTAAGGTTTGAGTATATACTATATAGGTACATGGAAATTTTTTAAGAAATCAAGCATAGCAACCCTAAACCCTTAACCCCTAAACCCTACAACCCCTAAGCCCTAGTTGTTTTCAAAGCAGGCGCTGTTTTCTGACCGAGTTTCTCCGGGTGGCCGAAGCTGCCCACACTAGGTCTGAGAGACCAGTGGTCTTCCGCAGGACCATGCTGCATAGGTCATAAACCCAGAGACTCCAATATCCCCTAATTAAGGAATCTACCTTAAATCATATTAGGGATCCTAGTATAATTCAAAATATATTCCTTAATTAAGGGATATTGGCGATATTGGAGTCTCTGGGAACTCTAACCCTCCAGGTACCTACTTTCTAGGGGGCCTTGGGGGGGATCTAGTACCCTATATAGTAGGTACCTGGGGCGTGAGGGAAAGACCAGGGTTTGAGAAGGATAGGGTTGCTTTCAGGTTAGAGTGTAGGGTTCAGGTTCAGGCTAGGCTGTTCAGGCTATAGCTTGTTGTGGGTGGGCTATATGCTTTTTAAATTAAACAAAACCGTAAAACAGACTACCAGTGAAACTAGGCGGGTTCAGGCCAGGCCCAGAGCAGTCCGGTCGATGACGCGCTTGCCGCCTTCGCACCGCCCACCGACGCCGCTTGGCAGAGAGCCCAACCCTCAAAACTAGTGTAACTTGCGCTGTTTCTGATTTCGAGTTCTTACCCGACAAGCAAAACAAGAGGCCGTTTGTCGTCCGGCTTGAGCCGAGCGAATGGGGTTCAAGGTTTAGGGTTTGGAGGTTTAGGGGATTTTAGGGGCTTGGGGTTTAGGGCAGGGCGCAAGGTCCGGTCGAAGAGTAGCACGCCCCATAGAAAGACCCGGCGTGAGTCTGGGGGTAGAGGTACGTAGCAACCGAAACCCTATAAGCCGTAAATGCTAATCCCACGCTAGGTGTAGGCAGCAGGTATAGGGCTAGGGGCTATTGAGAATGTTGAGAGTTTACGGGCCATTAGCAATGATGTCTAGATGCACTTCGAATGGCAGAGATCACGATATTCATCTTAGAAGAGCTAGAACTACCATAGTAGGTAAACTACGAAACTCAACTAGGTTTTAGTCTAGAGGCCAGCTAGTTTCGGGCCAGCCCAGCACTACTGTACTGACCAGACCCCGGCCGACGTACGAAGCAAGAGGCCGCTAAACACTTTACGGTGGGTACCCCAAAGACACACCGAGTGGCAAGAAAACAATTCCAGTGTTGAACTAAAATTCCTCGGAGGTTGGGGTTCAATCCTTACCTTGAGAACCCAAAACACACTTTTTTGTAGGGTCCCTATAAATCCCATATTAGGGCTTATAATAAGAACCTACAAAAAAAGTGGGTTTTGGGTTCTTAAGGTAAGCCCTATAAACCCTAAATCGGGATTTCAGCTCCCGAACATCCTAAGCCGTGAACCCCTGTAGATCCTGATTAGTGGAAGCATGGGGCAAGGGCTGTGCACATGTAAAGAGAGCTACCTTTGAGTCGTGAGGGGCCCTAAAGGGCAAAGTCTGCTGGGGTTCAGCTTCAGAATGCATTATTCAAGAAATGCTCCCACAAATCTACGCCCCACCAGACTTGCATTCAGCCCTAGCAAGCCCTCAAATCACAGCCATGTCGCAAAGGACGAAGGCCACAGGATCGCTTCCGGCACGTACTCGGCAGTCACCTTTGACCTTTAGGCCGAAGGTTTAAGTATGCAAATTCACGTACCTGGTTGGGGTTTAGGGTTTCGGCGCTCACACTCGGACACTGCAGGCGAGGCATGTGGTTCGAGGTTTGACTGAAGCGAAACGAACAGATATCGTGGGGATCCCAACACACCCACATCCCATAAGATCAGGGCTTAGGGTTTTGCATTGTTTCGGGTTTCAAGGATATATGTCTCAGCTCAACATGAGATCTTAGTTTGGCCAGAGATACTGAGTTTCTGTATGGGCCCGACTTGGTAATGCCGTAGGTCATGCAGAGCAGAAGCTTAAGTCCTACACGTAAACCCTATACCCCCGAAACTACAAAGCCCTCAACCACGACAAAATGTGTTGAGAGACAGCTGGCTCATGGGGGAGACATGAAGCCCTTCAAACCCTAAACCGCAAATCAATATACTCTAACTATGTCTATGCCTGAAAATAGACAGATCGATCGATAGATCGATCGGACATCATTTGGGGATTTTCGAAAGTAGGGGACGCTAACATAGCTTAATTAGAAGGACCCCAACATAAAGTACCCCGTAGTTTCGGAAACTCCCATTTCTGCAGCTTTGGGGTCCGATTTCGGTTTTAAGTTTTGGGGCTTCGAGCGTGAATTCCGGTTTGAGTCCCAAAGCACCAGAGATACTAGGGTTTAGGGCAATTAAAGCTTCAGAGACATAGGTGCATGGTTTAGGTCCGTTGGTTTATAATTATAGTTTGTTTACAGCGTTTCACGTTAAACTATGGTTTGTTTATTGGGTTGACGCTCTCCTAGGAACTACATGGAACTGCCACCACTGGATAAACCCAACAACTGTGTCACATTTAGGGCCTGCGTATGACAGTGTAAGACGGTAGGTATGACGGTATGGGCTTTGTACAGGCTAGCTCTTTCAGTCTGCGGTTCCTGTTTACGGCTCATGGCATCAGATCTGACGTAGTCTTTAGCACCCAATACGGGACCCTGACCTACGTAGAAAAAAAACGATGTGGACGTATGGACATGGGGCCGGCAAAGCTTCGACACTGAAGCATTTTGCCAGCGGATGTAGATTCCTAAGCAACGATGGAGCACTGGAGCACACGAAGATCCTATGACGACCGCGACCATCAGGACCACCAGGACCCCCATGACGGCCGCTGCGACCAGACGGACACCGTGGCAAAAACGAGGCCCCATATACTGGCAGGATTCAGTACCAGGGCCGAAATGCTTCGACCATGTACTGGTGTTTTATGTGCGCGAGCCGCTATGCCAAAACTTACCAATACACCCATCGTGTGTGTGTAGCACACTGTTCGGGGAATAATCCCCAACCCCACCCCCGCCTCCCCGCAAAAAGAAGCTCCACCATGCTAACCTTTCCAAGTAACCAGGTTCGGCATTGCTGCCCCGCGCTGCGCGCGAAGGGCTGCGGCGGAGAGGTCCTGGTTTGTATAATACGATCATACATAAACATACATATATATATATACACATAACGTATCATATTCTATTGCATTATACAATAATGTACTAACAACATTCATGTTTTACTTTTCATCAAGATATTGTGGGGTGGGAGGCTTCTCGGTGTTGTTTCGACCCTGGGCCTTGTTTTCAGGGTTTGGAGTTTGGGGTTACGCGGTGCAGGGTTTACCCATAGGCTCCATTGTAGTTGGTTTTTTCGGGGAGCCCTAAGTATAAAGCACAAAAAGGAACTAGAACGGAACATATAGGTAGGGCTACAGGGTTCTAGCAGTTGCAGATGAGGTTTTGAGGCATAGGGAAACTTAGGGATCATTATCCCCAATGTAACTCTAAGCAACGGCTTCGGGGTGTAGGGCTTTAAGGTTTTAGGTTTGAGGTTGAAACGGAGAAGGTTTAAAATCTACACTTCTCGGGATTCATGTCCAGGGGGGGGGCCTGATCACTTCTGTCTTTTTGGGGGGTCACTTGTGTTTCTTTTTTGAGGGTCGCTTGTGTTTTTTAATCTGGTGTCGCTTCTGTCTTTTTCCTGGTTCGGAAGCAACAGTCTCGAATGAGAGATGCCTTGGTAGGACCTCCGCCCGCTCAGTTTCAGCCCGGTAAATGCACCTGAGAACGACTTCAAATCTCGGAACCAAACAAACAAAAACCATCTCCTTTTAGGAGTTGAGCCTTCTTTCATTAGGGCTTCGGTCTGGGTTTAGTACTTTTAAAGCTTCGGCCTAGGTTTACTGTTTTTAAGGTTTCGGCTTTCTTGCAAGTTTACCTTTCACTTCTTTTAGGGCTTCGGGGCCGGTTTACCCCGCGTAGGTTTTAGGGTTGCGGCTTGGGCCTTTTCCTTATTAGGGTATCGTTCTGGGTTTACTCCTTTTTGGGCTTCGCTCTGGGTTTACTCCTTTTGGGCTTTCGGCTTTCTGGCAAGCTTGCCTGTCACTTTTTGTAGGGTTTCGAGGTCGGTTTACTCCGTTTAGGTTTCGAATCGAGTTCAATCCTTTTAGGGCTTTGGCCTGGGTTTACTCCTTTTAGGGTTTCTAGGTCCGTATACGTTTTTTACGGCTTGGGCCTTCTTTCATTGTGGTCTCGTTCTGGGTCTACCCCTTTTAGGGCTTCGGCCTGGGTCTACTCGTTTTAGGATTTCCGCTTTCTTGCAAGCTTACCTTTCACTTCTTTTAGGGTTTCCGGGTCGGTTTATTCCGTTTAGGTTTTAAGGCTTGGGCCTGGGCCTTGGGTTTCGGTCTGGGTTTATTCCTTTTCGGGCTTCGGCCTGGGTTTACTCCTTTTAGGGCTTCGGGGTCCGTTAACCCCTTTAGGGGTTAGGCCTTCTTTAATTAAGGATTGGACCTTCTTTCAATAGGGTTTCGGCCGATGGGCTTACTCCTTTTAGGGTTTCGGGATCCGTTTACTCCTTTCAAGGCTTGCGCCTTCTTTCATCAGGGTTTCGTTCTGGCTTTATTCCTTTTGGGGCTTCCCTCTGGGTTTACTCCTTTTAAAGCTTCGGCCTGGGTTTACTGCTTTTAAGGTTTCGGCTTTCCTGCAAGTTTACCTTTCACTTCTTTTCGGGTTTCGGGGTCGGTTTACTCCGTTTAGGTTTTAGGGCTTGGGCCTGGGCCTTTTTCCTTGTTAGGGTTTCGTTCTGGGTTTACTCCTTTCGAATTAGGTTTATTCCTTTTAAGGCTTTGGCATGGGTTTACTCTTTTTAGGGATTGGGCCTCCTTTCGTTTAGGATTGGACCTTCTTTCTTTAGGGTTCCGTTCTGGGTTTAGTACTTTGAGGGCTTCGGCCTGGAAGTTTACCTTTCACTTCTTTTAGGGTTTCGGGGTCGGTTTACCCCGTTTTGGATATAGGGTTGCGGCTCGCTCCTTCCCTTGATTAGGGTATCGTTCTGGGCTTACTTTACTCCTTTTCGGCTTTCGGCTTTCTTGCAACCTACCTTTCGCTTCTTTTTCGGGTTTCGGGGTGAGTTTACCCAGCTCAAGTTTTAGGGTTCCGGCTTGGGCCTTTTTTCCTTAGGGTTTCGGTCTGGGTTAACTCGTCTTAGGGTTTCGGGGTCCGCTTACTCCTTTTTAGGGATTATATATAGGGCCTTCTGTCATTAAGGACCGGACCCTCTTTCATTAGGGTTTCGGCCTAGCTTTACTCTTTTTGGGGTTTCGGGGTCCGTTTGCGCCCTCAGGCGGTTGGGCCTTCTTTCGACCCTTCTTTCATTAGGGTATCGGTCTAAGCTTACACCTTTTAGGGCTTCCGCCTTGGTTTACTCCTTTTCGGGTTTCGGCTTTCTTGCAAGCTTACCTTTCACTTCTTTTAGGGTTTCGGGGTCGGCTTATTCCGTTTAGGTTTCAGGGTTTCGGGGTCCGTATACTCGTTATAAGGCTTGGGCCTTCTTTCATCAGGGTTTCGTTCTGGGTTTACTCCTTTTAAGTCTTCGCTCTGGGTTTACTTCTCTTATCGGTCTGGGCTTACACATTTTAGGGCTTCGGCCTGGATTTACCCCTTTTCGGGTTGCGGCTTTCTTGCAAGCTTACCCCTCACTTCTTTTAGGGTTTCGGGGTCGGTTTACTCCGTTCTTCTTTCAAGGTTTCGGCGTCGGCCTTCTTTCCTTAGGATTTCGAACTGGGTTTACTCCGTTTAAGTCTTTGGCCTGAGTTTACTCCCTTTAGGGTTTCGAGGTCCGTTTATTTCTGTTTAGGGATTGGGCCTTCTTTCATTCGGGTTTCTGTCGGGTTTACTCGTTTCGGGGCTTCGCTCTGGGTTTACTCCTTGTAGAGCTTCGGCCTGATTGGGGTGGCTGTCAGGCTAGCCTTCCAGGAGGCCTCTCGTTCGACTGTTGCTTCCGAACCAGCAAAAAAAGACACAAGCGACACCAAAAAAAAAGACACAAGTCACCCCCCAAAAAAAAACACAGGTGACCGCCCTTCCCTGGGGCTTGCAGCTGCTAAGCTGCCTTTCTAACTACACAAACCTATTTACGCTTGTACGAACATCCTAATCGAACCATAACCCTAACTAAACCCTAAACCTTGCACTCCATGAAAGACCTCTACGTTAAAGCCCGAAAGCCACGAAGAAGCTCAGGAACCAAGTCGTGGCGATGCCGGCAGTGAGCGCCATACTTGCCTGGGCCCAATGTTCCAACAGGGTCCTATGTATGTACATGTATGGTAGAATGCAGGGTGTCTACATTAGGAACTACATATGTGGTAGAATGTAGGGTTTCTATAATATACTCGGCATAATCTATGTGGTAGAACTTATGGTTTATAGGAATGTCTATCATGATTTGGGCAGGTGCCCACCCGTAACACTACGTAGGACCTTTTGGTTGTTGATGTCGCTTGAAGCTCCTGGGGTTGACGGTGCGCTGTTTTTGTTGCCTGGTTTAGCAGGGTTGAGGGTTCAGGGTTTGGGGTAAAGATCAGGGCAGCTCAGGATGCAATTTAGAGATTCGGGTTTTGCAGTTTGGTTTCCGGGTACGTTGAGTTTCACGGTTCAGGGCTTAGGGTCGTCTGCACGGATTGCGGGGGATCACATTGGTTTGTCAACCTGCTCTGATGGCTCAACTAATCCTCATCCATTGTTTGCGCTCCCAACAGCATAACCACCGAAAAGCCTTAGACATAAAAGACCGCTACACCAAAAATCCTCGGGCTTGGGGTTTAGGGTTTAAGTTGCTACGGCGCGTCCGTAACCGACTGTCATCTGCAAAAGCAAGAAGGTTGTTTGGAGAAAGTTGTCGACCAAAAAGTTCCTTCGAACCCCAGCCCCCGCATCATCTTGTGGGAAGCTGCAAAGGCCGCGCCGGACGAACACGCGACAAAGGCTGACCTGCTGACGGGCACAGAGGCCCTCAGCCCAGAATCCAGCACAAGAACACTTTTAGGGCCTGGGGTGGCCTAGGGCTTAAGCGATTTGGGGCTCTAGGGCTTCTAGGGTTTTCGGAGACTAATTGATGCTCAAAAGGCCGTAAATCGACAGGGCTTTCGGAAGCAGCAGGACGAAACTGGGTCAAAAAAGCTAGGTGCAGGCAAGAGAAGCACTCGGTGTGGAGTCGGCTGAAGCATCAGCTTTGGCTAATGTAAGTGCCGTAAAAATTAGAGTAGGCTTTGCGGTATAGTATACTATAGCTAGAATAAGGAAGCACCAAACATGCGTAGGTCATTATGAAGGCCTGTATATGAGGCTCTTTGCAGGAATGGGACTGTCCGAAGACGCAGGGTGCTTAATTAGGGCTTTCATGGGGCTTACGGTATAGGGGTTTACAGCTTACGGGCCTTTGGTTGTGGGTTTATGGAGAATGGTTCATCACATGGCTTCCAGCACCACGTGCAAATAAATCGGCCGAGGCTTTTCGTTGGGGCAACGTGGTGCTTCGGCTTGCTGGTTCTTTTAAAGATAACGTCTCAGAATCAGGGCAAGCTTGCATTCTTGTGCAGTTAGGCTTAGGGTTCTAAAGTTGTAAACCTGTCTTGGACTCTCAGACTCCGGCTCTGTAGCCTAAACACCCGATTCATGTACGCTGGAATGTACAGGGACAAGACCGTGCAGAAGCTTGACACTTTCACTGCTGCGCCGGAAAGGCAAATGTCCTGTTCACAGCAAGGCGGGACCGGAACTCGAATTTCTAACTGAGCCCAAACAGGTGCCAGAAGCCTAAACCCTCCGCCCTAAGCCAAAACTTAAACCGACCCGACACCCTAAACTTAAAGCCCCAGCCCTAAGCGAGACAACAGACCGGGGATCGATCATCTCGACCCCAGGTTTGGTTTAGAGTTTTCCATGGCACAGCTTGTCATTGCGGATTGATTGCTACGCTGCAAGGGCCATTTTGACTTACTATCCCCATCCAGACATGCGTCAGGTTCCCCGCTTTTTTGAAAACGATCCAGTTAGTGTCGAAACAGCAAGGATAATTCCTGCGTTGGCATCTAAAGTCCTTTACAACTTTACAGAGCAGCTACATCGCGCTATCTCGAGCCCGAAGAAAGGCCTTCACGAAAAAACATAAATAAGTAGAATACTGTAACTTTATGAAGTGGTTAGGAGGACTGGAAGCAGATTTTGATTGAAGATCTGATCTGCAATCTAGTGCTGTTCTTTATATGAAGGAGCCCTAAAGAATATCTAAATCCTAAACCCCCCCAAAGAATGCAAAGGTGCAAAGCCCTCATGGCCTCTCCTCTCGAAGAATCCAATTGCCAGACCTGCAAGGGAAAATCCGAGATCGAAAGAAAGGGCACCACAAAACGACTCAGATTATAGTATAAATATACCAAGGAACCCTAATGAGTACTAATCCTCAAGGCTACTATACGCTATATACTAAGGAACCCTAGGGAAGATTAGTGGTAACCACTCCTGCCCATACCTTGCCTTACCCACTCTTGGACAAACGGTTCTGGGTTTGAGTCTTGTGGCTATAGGGCCGCTTCAACACTTGACGACTTCGGCATTTAGGTCTTGGCATGCCTGCAGCCGAAACTGCAGACTATGCCGAGATACCAACGAAAACGCATCCTGGCCCACAAGGCCATTTTGCTTGAAGAACTTACGGCAGTTTATAATATAGGCTGTAGCTCCTTGGGTTTTGTTGGGCTGACGGCAATCCTAGCCCCTACACTCCAGACCTCGAGGTCAAAGTGACCTCCAAGCTCAGGGCTTCTGGTGGGTCGGCTCACGACATAGCTTGAATAATGCAGTAGTTTCCAGAAAGGCCTAGAAAGGTTCCGGTTGCGAACTTCTGGCAAAATGCCATATATGTATAACACCATATATATATATATGCATATATATATATATATATTTAACTATGTATATATATATATAAATATAAATAGATCTGTAAACATAATATATATATATATATACACATACATGTGTGTGTAGTTCGTACAGGGGCATAGAGTCTGTAGGATGCTGCGTGTATCTTGTCGAAGACAGAAATCGCATAAGCTCGGCTTTTTCTGCTTTCCCTTTAAGGCTTACGAGACGCCAGATGAAGGGGCATGACCGCTGGAACAGCTGAATTCCTTGTACACCCTAAATCCCTAATCCCAGAACCCCAAAATCCCAAACCTCAGGTACAGAACAACACGTAGTGAAGGCATTCAAAACAAGCAACAACTTCGAATGTTAACCTCTGCAAAAACCTAAAGACCGACAACCCAGAACCATAGATTCCTTCAAAGACAAACCGTAAAAGAAAAACCCACAGAGGAGAACCAAGGACCCAGCAACGGGTTCCACGCCTCGACGTTCTCGGGGTCTTGTTCAGCAAGAGCTTTCCTTCGGTTTATGATTTTTTGCTGGTGTATATCGGTTTTCGTCCCCTGTTCATGAGGTGTACTAGTCTCTTCACCACTTCCTTCCCTGCGAGGAACCAGTACAACAGGGGTCCGAATAGTACCCCCTTTCACGGCCCATACAGTATAACTACATGTCACTATATGTGAAGCTGTCCAAGCCTGGATGACAAACCAAAATAAATAGGACTTCAATCATGTGAATAATCTGTTGGATATGTGTGTATATATATATATACACATACATATGTATATATAAACTATGATAACGGAAATTACTGGGAAACGGTACTACAACGCATTCAGACCTTCATCACGAGTACATGTTACTAACATACTGCGAAACCCAACGCAGCTTGAAGATTTTGTGGATTTCGAACGCCAAAGTTATTAATATAGGGGAATAATATTTAGAACAGGATTTTGTGGCTTTTTATACTGTAATTATAATAAGGAGCCCCGAAATAGTATTGGTATTTATTAAGGCCTCTTTCTTCTTTGTTTTCTCCAGGTTTCGGGTCAACAAATCCAACGGGCTTGCGGCGCAGTTGAGTTACAGCTTTCAGCGTTTCGTTCCCTTTAACTGTTTGGGCTCCAGGCTTGCAACTCAATCTAGTGCTCATTACAGTCTGTCGGTCGTAAAAATCGTTCTTTGCCGCTCAGTACACGCTTCAATTCAAATAAAATGATAAAATTGGCGCTCGAGACGCAAAGTTGCCGCAATGTTTCAGAACCCGCTTAAGGTTTCGGGTTTTGCCATGCGCTGGGCGTACGCTGAAAATTGGACAGAGCGAAGGGCGAGCACTTTTCGACGCAATGTGTCTGCTTCGAACAAAACCATCAACCCCCAAACCCGGAACCACTAAACCCTGAGCACGGCCATCAGCCCGCAAACCCTGAAAGTCCTAGCCCCCTGTATAAACCCTCAACCTTGAACCCATAAGAGCTCCAACCCACAGAAAGAAATAGTTTACGACCCTATAGCTTGAAGGTAAAAGCTTTTAAGTTATCAGTGGGAAGTTTCACTATTATCGGCATTGCGCCACAGGATTAGTTGCGAACCCTTTAACCCGGAGACATCTACATTATATACATATATATATATATATGTTTATATATATATACACATATTAAATATATGTATCCCACAAGCCCGCAATCTTGAGTAAGGGATGCCGTTGAACTCTCAACATGGTCCATGACAGGACTGGGAATGTCCTTTAAGCTCTAGATGACTGTCGGGCTGTCCCGTAAGCTGTAGAGGCGATTTTCATATCATACCCTAAACCCTAAACCCAAACCCTAAACCCTAAACCCTAAACCCTAAATGATGGTGACGGGATCAGCGTTAGGAAAGCCCACAGGGCCCAGGGGGCCTAAGCACCGTTTAACCCCCAAATGCTACTTTTTTTACCCAAGTACCTTGTATAGGGCCTTCATAATTGAAACAAAAGCTTGGGGTACGTTGTAGCATGCCTACATTAATTCAGGAACCCGTATGGAATAGTATTCTTCTTCTTCTGATGGACCTTGGTGCTCCGAAAGGCGCGTCCCGATGGAATAGTATTGCTAATTATTCAGGCCGCCGCACCCTAAACCCTAAACCCCAAACCCGAGCACTGAGCACTGGGCCCTTCAAACCCTTACGGAAGGCGGCTGGGCTGACCCTAAACCCTAAACCCTAAAACCCTAAACCCTAAACCCTAAGTCCTAAACCCTAAACCCTAAACCCTTCACCAGAGGCTCTGCAGGACGCGCCGCACAGACACGCGGCCACCCTCCATGGCGCCAGGGCGAAGGAAGCCGTGTATTGATGGGGATCTAATCTAAGGGCCTGAATAAGTAGAATAGGGTTTAGGGTTTAGGGTTTAGGGTTCAGGGCCTGAATAATTAGAATAGGGTTTAGGGGCCCATGATACTATATTCATAAAAAAGAAACCCCAAAAAGAATATAGGTAATTATTTAGGCCCCTATGTTGTAACGATCTGGCTGGGTGGCTCAAGGAACCCGGGCTAAGAGCTCCGAGGTCTAGGGTTCTAAGTTCTATAGATAGGCTTTAGGGCTTGTAAGGGTCCGTTTAGGGCTTTAGGGTCCTCTTCGGGCCTAACCGGCGAAACCCTGACCCGACTATCCTGGACATTAAGTAGTACTATTGTTGCTACTAAACCCCGCGGCCGCGTAAGCCCCAAAAACCCTAAACCCTAAAGCCTTTAAACCTTATACCCCAATAAAGACCCTGCAGGGCCTAGTCCTCAGCCCTTGAGCCACAAAAGACGCAAACAATGACTAAGGTTTGGAGTTGGGAAACTGGGAAATTTCAGGTTTATAGGGTTTAGAATTTGATGTTTGGGGTTGGGAAATTTGGGAACTTAAGGTTTATGGGGCTTAAGACATTTAGAACTTGGGGTTTGGGGGTTGGGGAACTGTTAAAAAATAAGGTTTAGGATTCAGAGTTGAAAGGATTTGGGACACGAGGGTTTAGGAGTCTGGGATCGACAGACCTCGGCCGCCAGCAACTGCCGGGGGAGCGTTAGCAAAAGCACGAGCTGAAGCAGTAGCAGCAGCAGTACAAGACTTTTCCCCCGAGGGCGGGGGGGGGACCCTAAACCCTAAACCCTAAACCGTAACCCTAAACCCCTAAACC
>CAJNDV010035963.1:0-14136 GCA_905221635.1 Symbiodinium sp. CCMP2456
TCGTGGTAGTGGTGGTAGTAGTAGTAGTAGTAGTAGTAGTAGTTGTTGTTGTTGTTGTTGTTGTTGTTGTTCTTGTTGTTGTTGTTGTTGTAGGCAGCATCCAGTAGTGTGCGGCTAGTAGTTAGTAGCTGGTAGCTAGTAGGTAGGAGTTGGGTAAGTAAACTTGTAGATTGTAGTTAGTAGTTTAGAGTTATTAGAAGTAGTAGTAGTAGTCGTCGTCGTCGTCGTCGTGGTTGTAGCCACAACTACAACTACAGCTGCTACTGCTACTGCTACTACTACTACTACTACTACTACTACTACTGCTACTGCTACTGCTACTGCTACTACTGCTGCTTGTGCTGCTACTCAGTGAACATATGAGAGGCAGTCTTACTCTGCAAGTAGTGGGCAGTGCCGACGTAGTATGCGCGCCTGAAACCGGGCTACTGCACAGCCGCCACGCGGATAGAGGCCATGGCAAGCGCCACCTCAGCAAGGACTTGTCCATGGAAGTGGGCGTGTAACTTGGATGCCTCGATGTTGAAGTTTAACTAGGCCGTTGGCAGCCGTAGCTTTGAACGGCCTTGGGTTGGGCAGGGGAACTGTTTATGTGTCGCAGGACAAGCAGTTTATGTGGATTCATGAAGCTGTTTCCTTCGTGGCGAAGCTTCAAGCTTAGCGTGCACGTCCGTTAGCCGATCACAATTACCCCTACACAAATGCATTGCTCTTGCTCGACATCTGAGATCCGGTCAGTTCAGGGTGTGGGTACTTGCTGGAAGCTTGGATAAGCTTGGATTGCTAGTTGTTGGAGACGATCGGCCGCATCCACTGCTCGTCCTGCCTGGGTGGTTTTTATGGCGAAGTTCCGCAACTTCACCTTCCTATCCTGTATCATCCTGTATCTTTGGAGAAGGTACTGCCCAACGTTGATCTGCAGCTCCATGACTACGGCGGCCGACCTCCTGCGCATCATGGTTTCCCAGCTACAGTGCGCAGTGTGGGCTCACAGGGGGCGCTTTCAGGCGAGTGTATGAGGGTACATCATAGCATAGTATCGCCCGAAATACTTAGCCGGAATGGCTGAAAATCCAGCAAAAAGCGAGACTGACCGGTTGTCCTGTCACCTTCCTGGAGGTGGCTTGGGAACTTCCGGGTGCTTCTGAGGTTTGCTTTTACCTAGGTCCCCAGGCCAAGAAGACTCCCTGATTTTTCTAGTCCTGACCCCGAAGCCTGCCTGCAACAAGTATTCTGACAGCACGGTCCAGCGTCAAACAGCTGCTTGCAAAAGAAGATTGGGGGCTCTTCCTGGAATCAGCACAATTATTTTGCATACTTACGAGACCCGATTGAGAAAAAAGCAATGTGATTCTCACCAGCTGCAATGCCCGAAATGAGTATTGAGAGAGATACTTCTTTGTACTTCGTTGCATACCGGAAGAATCAGGTATAGTTTTCGGCAATGCCCGAGTCGGACTGGTCTGACCGATTTTATTGTCCTTGCCGTTAAGAAGGTTGTTCCTGTAGGCAGGTTCTTGTGAAAAGACTTCGAGGGCATCTGCTGCATGGAACAAGGATGTAAAAGAAGCCTCAATGGCTTAAAGCCATGTAATCGAACCCTTCGCCGCGGAGCTTTTAGAATATGCGGGCAGTGGCGCCCGATACTCTGGGGCTGGAGACCTCGAGGATGACTGCCCTGCACACGTCCAGGGAAACGCTGGAGTTGGCAACCCTGGATACTCCTGTCCAGGGCGGGTAAACCCCGAAGCTCAACAGCAAAGCCCCGACTGATGCTATAGCGCGATGAAGCATGCCGACATGGATGAGAAGCTCGAGAGTTGTATGTATGGGGCGGAAGGAGGCTATGTGATAAATCCGTTTCGATGGTGGGAGTTGGTGATGCAAGAGTCGACGTGGAGGACGAACCGTAGAGAGCCACGCCACAAACTTGGAGCGAGCCTTGCGGCCGTAAACCCGGAACAGCGTGGCACTACATGCTGTTCAGCGCAGCCGCAAAGCGAAAAGTAGAGCACCAAGCGTTGACACTGACCCGAAACCCCTGAAGCCTTCAAGCCTAACATGTCGAACAGTTTATTCCGTCAGCCTCAGCAAGGTGGGCATCGCCGGCCACAGCAACTGTTGGGTCACCCTGTGTGCTGCCGACACTCTCCGTCCAGCACTTCTAGGCGAGGTCGGCGTCGTTCGGGTCTGCAGATTTCTGTTTACAGGCTTTGGGATTTGTAGGCGCGCACATACACTAGTGCGAATCAGGGTAGTTTTGAGGGACTTAGGCCTCACGTCTTCCTTTTGGTTAGGTGCGACTTACGAGCGCTGTAGCAGCAGCCGCACTAATCATCGTATTGAGAGTGGTACTTGTATTGGGAGTAGTGGTGCCGGAGATGGTGGTAGCAGTGGCAGTAGCAGTTGTAGCCAAAGTAGTCACATGTCAGACTTCCTGGTCGAGCTCTTCTTCCGGCTTCGCAAAGTCTTGCTGGGTGCGCAGGTCCGGGACTTGCACAGCTTGAAAGGCCGAATAAGAGGGCTCTTGCTCGGTTCACCCTACAGCCGGGAATCTTTGTTCACCCAGTGTCCGTTAATAAAACGTCGAACTTCAGCCGGTCACTTGGCAGTGTTTGGCTTTTTCCACGGTTCCGGATATGGCCGGAACCTGACAGACCTGAGGATGTGCAGGCAGGGGTTTCTTCTGGGAATGCTGGCATCTTGACATCTAGATTCTAGATCTATGGCAGAATCTTGGGCCATCAGTGGACTCTTCAGTGATTCCAGTGTTCCATGTTCGTGCGTGTGCACTGAGCGAAGAGAGTGCTAGGCGACACTGAAGCCGCCAAACCCCAGGAGCATGCTGGAGAACGCGACATCATCTTCGAAGGCCATCGCTCTAGGGAAGTGCATTCAGCTTGATCAGGAGCCGGCGGAGGATGAGAAATCATCTTCTCAGGCTTAAGAGGAATTCCAAACTTGAACCGATCCGGCCATGGAAGGCACAGACAGAAACCGTTCATGCAGCAGCTTTCTTTACCGCTTGCAACGTCTCGGAACGAGCTGAATGTGTACCTGGACTCCGAGACTCCGGCAACTGGACCAAGATTCACATCTTTGGCAAAGATGTTGCACAGCAAAGGTTTCCAGAGTAAAGATCACCTCGTCCCAGCCGACGACTTCAAACCCTCCCAGTGATCTCCAGAAGGCATTCGGCTGAAGCCACGCCGTGCAGTCCCGAGTGTCATCCTGGTCAGCGCCGTCCCCCTGGAGGGCTTTGTTACCTGGATTGGACAGGAGAGGTGTGTCTGTTTCAGGTTGGCGGCTGGAACCTTCTTTATTTAGTTGCGCGATTGACCGGATCGGCGTACGAGCATTTGAGTTGCTTCTATGTAGACCAAATGCGCACAGTCTTCTGGCAGTGGTTGAGGCATGGAGGTTCTGTGTGTCAAGGATCACTCGTCTAGGTCTACGGTTCCCAAGTTCGTTTATGAATGGGGCACCCAGGCCCGTACATCAATGAGTTAATAAGTTGCAGAGTGTTGCAAGAAAGAAAGACATGAAAGAACCAATGAATTAATGCGTGAATGAATGGCATGGAATCAAACGAAGTGGAAAGGAACGGAGGTGAATGAATGAGACAACGAGGGAATGCATGAATAAGCACATGGACGACTCAAACAGTGCAATGGACATGAATGAATGCATTGATGCATTCATTGATTGATTGTTTGCTTGATTGATGGATTGATTGTTTGGGTGATGGAATGGTTGTTTCATTTGACTGACTGACTGACTGACTGACTGACTGATTGATTGATTGATTGATTTATTGGTGGAATGACTGCTTGACTGATTCATGGTTTTTGTTGATGGATTGGTTGATTGATTGATTTATTGAATTCTTGTTTTATTGATGGATTGATTGGTTGATTGGTTGACGGAATGATTGTTTTGTTGATTGCTGGAATGTTTAAATGACTGATGGAATGATTGATTGAAAGAATGAATGATTGATTGATCGACCGTATGGGCTGATTGACTGGTTTATGGATTGATTGATTGTTTGTTCACGTGCTAGCTTCATTGGTTTGTTGATTGGATGGTGGATCGAACAATGATTGATGGGTTGAATGAATGTTTGAATGATCGACTGAACGAACGAATGAATATCGTGAAAGGTATGCAAGACACGTCTAAATCAAATGGTGGAAACAAGCGAAATGAAATTCAAGGCAATGAAATGCAACGAGTTACATGGAACGGAGTGGACTGTGATCGAACGGAATGGAACGAATGGGATGACATGGAACGGGACGAAATGAAATGAACGAATGTATGAAGGAATGAAGGAATGAAGGAATGAACAACGACAGAATGAATGCAACAACGACTGACCGACTGACGGATCGACCGGCCGACTGACTGCCTGCCTGACTGGCCGACTGAATGACGGAAATGAACGAATGAATCTATGGATGGATGGAGGGATGGATGGATGAATGTATGGATGAAAATGAGTGATGATTGCGCGAAGGATCGGACGAAGGCACAGACGGACCGACGAAAGAAATAAGCACATAGTGCAGGAACCATATAACGAATGAATGTATGTAATGTACGCAGTGAATAAGTGAATGTATGTATACATGTGCGTATGTGTGTTTGCATGTGCAGATTCATTTTGGTATGGGTTCAACAACCTATGTTACAAAAAGTCAACACTGCGTTACATCGTGTCAGGTCTTCGTGATGTTGTTATTTCCACCTAGATATGATAACCTTCGGCACACAGTCGTATTCAGTTGCGGAGGCACTGCTTTCTTGAGTCCGAGGCATGAGGGCGAAGTTACGCCTTAGCTCAGCCGGCATGATACATCGACTCGAGGGGTCATAGCTTGAATGAGCAAAGCAACCACAAGGCCGCAAGGTCACAAATAAATGGCAAAGCTACGCCATCATCACCAGTGCATACTGACTTGTCACCATCACCAGGGTCGTCGCCGTCACCGCCCTAATTGGCACCTTATCCTTTGTTATCGTATCATGCTCAGCTGCAGATCGTCGTCTTGCTGCTTGCACCCATCCTTTAAGCTTTGTTTCTCTTCGGGCGTACATGACCTGCCTGCTGTGGCCATCGCGCAAAGTTGCGTTTCAGCCTTTCTTGGTTTCTGCTGAACCGCCTCATTGCATTGAATTTTCGAGCTTCTTGCATTGGTGTGACGTAAGTGCCAAATTTATAATCCAAGGCATCCATTTTGCGCCCGTTGGCGGTCGTGGCCCCCGCCACTTTGACGCCATTTTAGTTGCCAGGTCCGATGTTGTGCCTGTCCAAGCCGCTACTGGTAGCTGGCAAGGAACCAGGAATCCTGCCTTTCATCTCAGGATATACATCGCATCATGGAGGTCGGACTTCTGGCTGGCGGCTTCGAAGACCGCGTGGTGAAGCTTGGATACTGAGACGGTGGTGCTTTGCGTGCCACTAGCAGATATTGCCTTCGTTCGACCACATATGCTGGGATGCATCTGTGATGCCAACGCGTTCGACGGATCTCCCATCTAGCCCGCAGCCCGGGTGCATACGTCACAATCACCTCAACATTCAGCTAAAGGTATTGACTCCCGAACCTCATAAATCCCCGAGATGAAACATCCAAGCCTAGGACACGGACGGCTCGGCGGATTGCATCTCGGCTGCGTGAAGTGAACTTCCTGAAGGTGTGTGCCAGAGGTTTGTGAGGATCCCCATCTGCACACTTAAATCACATGTGGCCAATGGAGAGTGGTCGAGATTTGCGAGAAACAGTGGTCGGGTCAACTGCAGAGCTCCACATACCTCCGAGCCGATCCCTCTGAACTCAAGGGCCAAACTGCTATGGCCTAACATTAAACATGACTTGTTCGGACAATTTGCGCTGCTCAGCCTGCATCTCGGCACACCACTGGAATGCTAAGGCCGAATTCTTCCGACATGTCGCCACCTCAGCCTTAAGCATGTATGGCAAGAGGCTTCGACGTTTTCTGTCAATTGGCATAGGATATGTCTGCCAATGAGATGGGCAGCAACATCTTGCTAAACCATGCCACAACCGTGATATTTGATGCTGAGGAGGTCGAGGATAAGGAAGATGTGTTGGAGGGTTGGGCGGGTTGGCATTCGGCCACATACATAAACGTTTATAACAGCATGCGCTTGTGACGTGTGCATATGCTTGGTGTCTAGCACTTCTGCAAGTCCTCAGCTGTCAAAGCTCTGTGAGCACTGAAAGTAATTGCTGTGTTATGTTGTTTGGCACCTGTATAGCGACCTGTCAAATTGAAAGACATGAGTAAGAGCATGTCTTTCAGGACCCGAAACGTAGTGAGCTATGCTTGCGACGGGCAAACTCCGGGCAAACTGTGATGGAGGCTTGTAGAGGTGCTGAAGCACAGTTTGTTTGTCATACGTGGGTTTAAGGGCAGAAAACCATCGAACCATATCGTGTGTGGTAAGCCTGCTCATGTAGTGGTCGTCGTCGTGTGCCAGTTATAGTAGTTTAGCCGTAGCCGCACCCGTAGCTGAAGCAAGAGTAGTAGAAGTTAAAAGTAGTAGCAGCAGCAGTAGTAGTCGTCGTCACAGTAGCAGGACTAGTAGTACAAGTAGTACTAGAAGTCGTCGTCGTCGTCCTGGTCGCGGCCGTGGTAGTGGTGGTGGTAGTAGTAGTACTAGTCGTCGTCATAGTAGTAGTACATAGTAGTGCAAGTCAGTAGTAGTGTAGTAGTAGTAGTAGTAGTAGTAGTAGTAGTAGCAGCAGAAGCAGCAGTAGCAGCAGCAGGAGGAGTAGTAGTAGTAGCAGTAGGAGTAGTAGTCGTAGCGGTAGTGGTCGTGGTCGTGGTCGTGCTGGTGGTAGGTGGTAGGTGGTAGGTGGTAGGTGGTAGGTGGTAGGTGGTAGTGGTGGTAGTGGTAGTAGTGGTAGTAGTAGTAGTAATAGTAGTAGTAGTAGTAGTAGTAGTAGTAGTAGCAGTGGCGGTGATAGTAGTAGTAGTAGTAGTAGTAGTAGTAGTGGTGGTGGCAGTAATGCTAGTATAGTAGGAGTAGTAGTAGTAGTAGTAGTAGTAGTAGTAGTGTAGTAGTATTGTAGTAGTAGCAGTAGTAGTAGTAGTAGTAGTAGTAGTAGTAGTAGTAGCAGTAGTAGTAGCCGTAGCAGTAGCAGTAGCAGTAGCAGTAGCAGTAGCAGTAGTAGTAGTAGTAGTAGTAGTAGTAGTAGTATATAATAAGTTTAGTAGTGGTAGTGGCAGCAGGCGCACAACAAAATAGTCGCCGTCGTAGTGGTGGTTGTAGTGGCAATGGTGGCTGACGTAGGAATCACTAGAGCTCTTAGCATCTGGAGTCCAGTACGCTCTCTGCGCCTCTCGTTCTATCCAATTTTTTTGTAAGCACTTATGCAGGAATGGACATTTCTGTGACAAAGCATCCATAACCGATCAGACAACGTGCACAGGAAGACATGTAGCGACGCACATAAACATGTATGTATACATATATGTACGTTATATATATATAATGTGTGTATTCATATATCCATATACGTATATATGTATTTACATCTAGGTTCATGAAAATTTTGCACATATCCGTATCTAAGCATCTGTCGATGATTGCATCTGGAAGGCTGCCTTTGGTCAGAGTACATATGGCATTATGCTTAACTTATGTGTCTATGCTTAAGTAAGGCTTAAGTAAATAGATAGGTGGGTAGGTAGAGAGAACAAAAGATAGGTACAGACGCGCACGGATGGCTTGCATTTCTGTTTCTCGATTTTCGTTTTCTATCCACGGGTGTGTATGTGCATATGCATCCAAGCATTTATGCATATATGTATGCATGAACTAGGCGTCATATATGTGTGTGTACACCTACCTATATATATATATATGTATATATATATATATATATGTATATATTGTATGTCAATGTGCACGTACCCATTCGACTGGGCAAAATCAGCTCGATCACAGGGATGCTCTGAACGTCTTGACGGACATTTTGTTGAAACCTCGACTCAGGTACGGACGATTTGTACATGCCCACCCGGGCACCAGCTGCTCAGGCGAAACCCGCCCAGACTGATCGCTGTGTTGGGTTGTCATGGTGTGGTCGGCTTCGTGCCGATGCTTGCTTTGGCTGGAGACAGAGGTATGAAACACGGATCTTGTTAGTCACGTCCTGGCCGTCATTACAAGCCCTTCTCATTGAAAAGGAAGGCGCCAGAAGCACACATCTGTATTTCGACAAGCTCTTGAGGGCGGGCTGGTTCGTGCACAAATCTCTGGTTTCGCAGCTAAAGAAAGTGTTTTGTATTCGGTGTTCGAGGACATTGGGTGGCAATTTGTGCCTGGATGACTAGATGTCGTTAGTCAGCACCAAATCTTTAAACCACGGGAGAGCCGCTGCCAGAACGCTGGTCATCTCCGCTGCTCAGTTGAAGGCCACTTGGCATAGATCAACCTTACCTGTCCCACCGATCAAATTATACAGCACGGTCGTAGAGAGGCACAAGCCCTTTGCTTTGTATCCCAAGCCAGCAGGACGGTTCTTTGGACGATTCGGCTCAGATGCTAATCTTGCAGTCCGGGTTTTGTGTTAAATGTGTACTTCTGGCTTCGACCTGCTAGAAGCTATAAGAAACAGCCAGAAGTCGAACTGAGCACATGCCTAGACTTTGTCATGAAACCTTCACCTGGCCAGAGATTCAGTGCTCGCTTGCGATTCCTTGGGTCGTGCGAGTGCTTTGCTCTGGCCTTGCCACCTTGACGGCGATGACAACCAGTGCGACTACGACGAGGACCGCAAAACAAACGACAAAAACGACGATGATGGCGAGGGCGACGGCCGGTACTACTACTACTACTACGACGACGACGACGACTGCTACTACTACTACTACTACTACTACTACTGTTCCTGTGTTGCCGTTGCGATATTGTACTATTTCGACTATTCTAGCTGAGCTTCGACAGTTTTCGTTCCATTGCTGTAAAGATAGTATGAGCGCGCACGCACTATCGTTTTTTAAGGATTGGTTTGGTCATCAGGTCTTTGTAGCGGTTGCACTTCAGTCTATGCGATGGCTGTGTTTGCACGCTCATCTCTTACTTTGGTGTTTTGTCATAGCAGCGTTATGCCGACTCTAGCCGTCTGCATGGACACGACTTCTATATGTTTGTTGCCATGGCCAATCGTACCATGTGCATTGCTTTTGTCGCGTCCTCTTCGCGTGCCTCAATTTGTTGCTGCTCGCAATACTGCCGGCGGTACGCCCAAGGCCCGCAGTCCAGAGGCACAGGAGGAGCCGCTGCTTCTGCGAGCACTGCGAGAGGCCTGAGCCGAACCACCTGTGAAGTGTCAATGGAGGGAAGTTAGTACTGGGGGTTTGGGACACGCAGTAGATGTTGAACTCCTTGCAAGACATCTTTTGCGCTTTCAAACCCAGCCACTATATTGTTGATGATGCAATTCGACAGGCTTTGCAATAGAGTTTATCTGGAGGCACGGTTCATGTCTTATCATCCTCCTCGCCTTCATCTCCGTGCGAAGCATAAGCTTTAGCATAGTCAACGAAGGCAGAGTCTCGTTGAGGGTGCAGAATCCGCGGAACACCTCCCTGTGGCGCACAGGATCCTGTCAGAAAGTATGTACGGTCTACACAGCTCGGTCTTGCCATGGTTAGATCGTCTTTGTGGGCGCACCCTATGTATACCGAAAGCAGACAGGGAAGTGGAAAACTTGGACAACCTCCCTTGCAAACGCGGAGTAGGGACTGTCGGCTGCAAGTCGGTTATGAGCATGGACCAAAGATCACTACATTAGCTGTAAACACTCGAGGTCTTTGTGCAGCCTGCTGCCCCCACGGA
This sequence comes from Symbiodinium sp. CCMP2456, assembly GCA_905221635.1. Lineage (NCBI taxonomy): Eukaryota > Dinophyceae > Suessiales > Symbiodiniaceae > Symbiodinium > Symbiodinium sp. CCMP2456. Next base: position 9,878 of record CAJNDV010035963.1, read on the forward strand.
TCAACCAGCGCTGCGCCAGCTACTTGAGGACCGGGTTGTGGCGATGCCTCGTCCGTAAGCGGCGGGTCGCTGTTAGTTATTATCACAGAGGTTTGCAAGCTGACCCCCGTAGTTACGAACATCTCGTCAACAATCTGCCTTCTTTGAGCTGCAAGTAAGTGTTGTGAACCTCGTCAACCTCCAAAATGCGATGCGAAGCTCCACCAAAGCGCAAGAACATTCTGAGAATAGTATGGCAGAACAGTATGACGATGACGCTTTAGGGTCCACTACTGCATGTTGCAGGCAGTGTGAGGCTTTCAACAGCAATTGCTCACGAGTAGCATGCGATGCAGGACCTGTTCACTGCGGCGGAAGCATCGCTGCCGAAGGCTTGTGCAGTTTTACGGCAGACGTTTGATGGCTTCGTTCAATCCATGTCTGCAAAGGTGAAGGGCTGCCGGGTCTCAGCTAAGAAGTTAAGAAGTGCAACACTATAGCCCTTTTTTGAATGATTGTGCGCTTTTCCGTTTGATGGTAGTGCGGCTTGTCGTGTAAACCACGAGTCCTATCAAGTCATCTTGCTTCCCAGATTCAAGCCTGCAAGGATTACTGCAGGCAGGCCTTTTCCTGCATGAACCCCGAAACAGTCACAGATCCTGGACACTTGGGCCCCATGATCCACCGAAGTGTGCGTGTGCGCATGCATATATATATATATACACACACACACATATACTATATATATATATATATATGTATTTTATTAATATTGTATATTCATGTTTGCATGGGCCCATATGTGCATACGGTATGAAGGCGTGCGAGAACGAATGCATGGGAGGAACGGATCTGCGGATGTCTGTACTGGACTTCATCGGTAGAAGCTCTGCTACATGGGCTCGGTTTGTGTAGCAGGCAGGACAGGCAACGTTCAGAGATTATCCCGACGGAGTCGCAGGAAGTTCCTGTCAGATGAAGTCGATTTGAAATATGCATGCTATGGCCAGTGAATGTCCGTAATTGAGAATTCCACATGCCGACAGTACACATCCGCTCGAGGGCTGGAACGTGTGTTTCTACTGTATCTCTTCAGACCAACTCAATCTGCAGGCCATTGCACGATCTGCTCAAACTTTGCATAACAAATCTTGATCCTCAAGCCATTTTGCTCAGGGGGGATGGTTCGACGGCGTCCGAAGGCTCTCCACTCGTCGACTTTCCAACCTCGAGGAGCGCTCTTGCGGCCTGCAACCTTAAACCTTCGCACTTGCATGCAGTGTTCGCAAGCGTTCATCCTATGCCCTTGAAAACTGTCGCAGAGGTTCGGCTGAACCTGTCGGGCGAACACCCACCCTGGTGACCTTTATGTAGGTTGCGTGTACTGTCATATAGTTAAACAATATGTATATATATATATATATATGTATATATATATATATATCCGTGTGTTTGTGTGTGTGCTTCTATGTATGTACAAACGAGATCAGTATTGTGGGATGCAGGGCAGTTGGACTACACAGAAAGTACCACACAACGCGTTCAAATCCGCCAGCCCAAAGCCCCAACCCCGAAAACCCAAACAGAACATGCTTCCCTCCAAACGTCGAAAGGATCCGGAAGAGAGCAGCTCGAGTTCGGACAGTTGCTTGGTGTTCCCTTAGTCGGGTTTGGAGCCTCATAGACTCATAGTGTCATAGAATCTTACGGAGACCCCGCGAGGGCTCCTCTGAGTTCCAATTTCCCCTAACCTTTGGAAGCTGAACTCACAGTCTGTGGTTTCGTGATTTCAAGGTCGGCATTTGGTGTGTCATGAGGTCAGCACGAAAGTTGAACCTCGAATCTGCACCGGGTAAGGTTCGGGAGAGAAGAAGGGGTAAGTACAAATTTGCGCAAGCTGCGGTTGGAAGGTTTCAGCATTATGGCCACACACGCCGGTTTGCGGAGTCGGGTCGGCAGAATCCTGCTATCTGCATGGAGACGTAAATGTGGAAGCTCAAAGGTATATACTCTCCATTGCACAACAGCTTTGCGTTTTTGGCGAGTTGCATGCCGGAGTCATACAGTGGCCAATCTTGAGTCGCAAGCCCGCATAAGTTACTGCCTCTTCGACCCAAGCTGATCATCGCTGATGATGACTTCTCTGGGTCAATTCCTATGAGCAAGGTACATGGTCAGGTACCATGCAAGACCAGAAACGTCATCATAAGATGTGCCTGTGTGGGGTCCTGTACGTCTTCAGGCTGCACAAAGGCCACGCAGGCAGTCAGTTGCAAGACGTCATTGAGTCATGGTATTGGACATTGCGGGTCACGGCTAGGGAGCGCCACGTGCGTCCCTGCAGGCACTCCCCCGTCAGGTGTAATGCACCAGTCGAGCCTCCATCTACGCTCCGTTCGTGCTAACACGTTATCGCGCTCAAAGTTCACATGGAAACTTATTCACGGTTGCGCACTTCTCCATGTGCGTTTATGCTTCAGGTGGCCGATGTCTGTCTTATGATTCTGAAGCTCAGGGAAGCCCCTCTGTTTCCACAAGGTATTTTCAGGCTTCTTCTGTTTGTGTAACTGACCCAGGCTCTGGGCCTGTCGTGGATGTGACTCGAACGATGGAAGGCTGGGATCATCGTGTAGTTGTTGTTGGTGATTCGGCTTTGGGGTCGTCACAGGAGGTTCGGATTCGTTTGTTTGACGGATGCTGCGGCAAGAGGCCTTCGCATCCTCCCAGCCAGGTGCGAGGTTCCCCTTCAGAGCTGTCTCATGGTCACAAACCGAGCCTAAAGCTCTAGAATTTCAGAAGTTCTTGGCATGAGGAGTTGCATCTTCGATCCTACGGCCCTCCGCTGTTTTCTGGTGCAAGCACAGGACGCCCTCGAGTGTATTTTGTATCAACACAATGCCGGCCGCTGTAGGAGCAATGCCTCGATTTTGAGGGCTCCCCGGTATACCCACAACCTACGACAGGCAGCATTGGAAGTGGGACTGCGAGGCTGGATGCTGCGCCCGCCCCTGAAATTTATCCCGCACTCTTTGCAGGTTTGGCTAGGGTGGGGTTGAAAACGCAGTGGTAGTCTAGGATTGGGTTTATTAGAGCAAGCCCCCTTCTGTCGAGAACCCTGTGCCGAAAAGCTCGCAGCCTTTGTTTTTCAGCGTTTCCAAGCCAAGTTTATCCTTTCGGATTCAAGACATCAGCCCAGGCCCTGACAGTCCCGACAGTCCAGTAGGAGCATGTCCAGGGTGACGTGTCGCAGAGTTATCTACCGGGCAGATTTCTGCCTAGATCTGTGTTTTGCCGGCCCATCAGGCTAGACTGTGGCTAGACTGTATGTTTTCTCAACTAGCAACACGAAGGGCTTGGTTTAGCTTGTTGGGGCGCTTGTCTGCCAATTGAGGGTTTGATCTTCCCAGCATTAGGACGCACAGCAAGATCCAGGAGCGTAAGCAACCGAACCGTTGCGCTGGAATTGCTCTGCAGAGTTGCGCGAAGGACCTGGCTAGGTGTGCAATTCCCACACCCCCCTGTGTTCTCGGAGAAAGTAAACACCCCCACAAACAAGACACGTCAAGACACCTTTGCACCTGCCAGTTCCTCCTCGGGCAACAGTCTCGGCAGCGATGGCAAGGAGGAAGAGGCACAGGAAACGTCGGAGTCGGAGGAGAGCCCACCCGACTTCTGTTGGGTTTTGCGGTCGAACGTGCTAGATGTCTTTGGGAACATTGAAATGTTGGAATTGACCCGTCGTGCTCACTTGTCTTGTTGTTCCATTTGCTCCACTGCCGAGCTCATCGCCAAAGGTTGTTTGTGGTGGTGGAACTACATTTGCCGAACTTGACAGTGGTGGTAGCGCAATCAGTTGGCACCGCTGAAGTCTGAACTGCAAGTGAAGCTCACACGATTGTTTATGGGATATATGCATCAGAATGTCTGCCCGCTTCCACATGTGCAGATGCACAAACTACTGTAGCTGATTCAAAACCAGGAGGCCCTTCCCACGCTTGTGCTTGGCAGCAGGAGACCTCTTCAGAGGAACTTTGCGCTGAAGATGAGGCGGAAGTTTCAAAGGGTGTGCACGATTGATTGCATCATGGTATCGCTTTGATAACACGATGTGCGTCCTGGCTGATTGCAAGCGCCTCTTTTGGAATGTGCTGCCCAGTGTCTTGCGTGGACAAAGGCTCGATCTCTGCAAGAGCTGCAGTGTCACTGTCCTAGAAAAGTGACGCAGAATCTCACTCACACCCACCCACCGACCCACCCACCCACCCGCCCGCCCGCCCGCC
>CAJNDV010035963.1:25608-43547 GCA_905221635.1 Symbiodinium sp. CCMP2456
CTACTGCTACTACTACTAACTACTACCACCACCACAACTACAGCCACCATCACCACAACCGCGACTGCTACAATGTCACCGATCACGACGATGATCACGACGACTATTAATTCTGATGCTACTCTCTAATACGAAGACCACCACAACTACAGCCACCACCACCACAACCACGACTGCTACAATGTCACCGATGACGACGATGATCACGACGACTATCAATTCCGCTACTACTCTCTAGTACGAAGACGCGGAAAATGTGCGGGAGGTTGAGTGTCCAGACCGATCACCAGAACATCGCATTGTTGTTGTAGAGGTTTGACATCCGATATTTTTGCCACTACATCCTGGTACCTCGTTCTCAAGACCCGGGGATATTCTCGATGTTTAGTTTTAGATGGTTTGTAAGATATTGCAAGCTGTCACCGGCCAGCAGTAAGATACAACGATGTGATCAGGACAGGGGCTTTCATACAACCCCAGCAGATTGCAACAACGTCTCATAACAGTGAACCTCTACGCTGAAGCTCAACGTTGACAGCTTCCGAGGGTCCTAAGTATAAACACAGGACAGAACTTGACAAACAGCATATCGGCTACACTGGCATTCTTGCCAGCGCCGTTGTTGTTCCAGGCAGATTGCTATTCCACAGTTTTCAAGCAGGCTTGCAGCATGAACAGCCCGGTCTAGGCTCACGGTTGGCAGTCGAGAGGGCCAGGGTCCATGCGACATGTTCGTTGCGAAGTGAAGATGTTGGCCCCGTCGGTGTCCCGAATCGAGCACACGAGATTCGATTCCGGACCTGCTTTATTCCAAAATATCTCTTGCAAAATTTAAATGTACGACCCGGCGAATGGTCGTGAGCTTTCACAGCGTTCAGAGCAGATCGAATTACAAACGAATTTGTAGCGCGGCATTCGCCGGTCGCCGCGTCTCTTATTGCAGATTCTTGTCAGCTGGGCAATGCTCCATAGGGCTGCGCGATCGTGTACTAGTAGTAGTTTAAACTACCTGGACCCAGACATCACTCCCCAAATTCAATCGCTGGTGCTTCTAAGCTGCGTCATGGTCAGCTATCCACGATGATTACATTCAGAGTTCTTACTCACTTCCTGTTGTGATCCGTAGCCTTAACTTGAACCCAGGCTTCGCCTTCGCCCTGACGTGGTCGGTGGCACTTGGCCCGAATGGGCTGCCGCTGCGCGAGCTCAGCAAGTGGTGCCAGGCCAGCGGAATTGAAGCAGTGCAGAAGCCAGCAGACGAGACGACGAGGAACAGGAAATAACAACATGAGCACAGTGAAGCGGGCCAGACAAGTCATAGGACAAAGCTAGACAGTAGCATAGTCGATCTGCTTAGACTGACATTCATGAAGTACCTAGGCCTGCCTCACTGCGACATGTGCTGTGGTGAGAATGCCTATTATTGCGAGCTTGGAGATTCGCACAGTGGGCAGTGGCCGTAACAACTTCGTGTTGTTTTTTACAACATCCGGCACGAACAGAAACCAAGCGACTCTCCAACGCTTAAGTTCTAGATTCACTCATGATTGTGGCCCGCGCGTCCACTTTTATCGAATCTTACTTTGCCACAAGAAAATGAAGAAGAGAAGCAAACACGCTGACAGTCTCTGTGCGAAAATTACCTCGGCCCTCTCAGGCAAACATTCCTCATTTCCAGCTTCCACGCGGATGTCACAAGCCGCACACTTGCACTCTGATTACCTTAACCTGCAGAGGACTGGGTTTTAGTCGATTCTGGGGTTGTTTTTTCAACTTAATTAAGCGGAAGACACGACGTGGCACAGATTTCTTGCCGGTGTCGTTCAACGCCAATGGCCATGGTCGAGGTTGTTTACCTTGCAGGCTAGTCCATGCGGTTCGTTTCGTTTCGATACTATTGACTTGACGGAAGATTGGACTGATGCTCAGGATCGGACGAAAGTTCTCGTTGATTTTGCACATGTGGGCAGGCACCAATAGTGGTAATGCAGTCAAAGACACCGACCTGCGCTTATAGTTCGGGTGACTTTTCCAAAAAAACGGACTTGCAATGTACAGGTACCACAAGCAGCCATGCCGTAACGTTCGTAAAGACATAATCCCTTCCCCGTAAAATTAAACGGGAGGAGGCCCCCCCCCAATAGATACTCGGAAAGTGTTTTTTACTGTTTGGGGGGTATTGTGGACTCTACTGCCACTTTTGAGGGGACGTGTTCTTGCTCCCGGGCTGGCTTTTGCTCCTGCTTCTGCTGCGTCTCCTGCCCTTGCTCTTGCTGTTGCTCCCGCTTTTGCTCCTGCTCTTGCTCTTACTCTTACTCCCGCTTTGCTCTTTCTGCTGCTCTCGCTGATGCTCCCGCTTTTGCTCTTGCTCCTGCTCTTGCTCTTGCCCTTACTGTGCTCTATTGGTATTTGGAGCCAGGACACCTTCTCCCTAACTCAGAATAGGTTTAAAAGGCAGAGATAATTTTGGGAGGATTCGCCCCAATGTGTTTTTTCTTGGGGGAGGTGTTTAATAGTTTAATAAAGGAGGAAGGGATTACACAGTATATGAACGCACGTACGAGTGACTGAGTGGTTCAGTAAGTGAGTGACTGAGCGAGCCAGCGAGAGTGAGTGAGGGAGAGAGGGAGGGAGTGGGGGTGGGTGAGCGGGCTGGCGGGCGGGCGGGTGGGTGGGTCGGGGTGAGGGCGGGTGGGTGAGGGAGTGAGTGAGGGCTGGAGGGACGGAAATGAGCGCGCGAGTCAGTGAGTGAGGGAGTGAGTGAGTGAGGGAGTGAGTCAGCGAGCGAGCGAAGGAGTTTGTGAGTAAATGAATCCGTCACATATTGAATATTGAATGTTCAGCAAATGAATGAATGAATGAATGAATGAATGAGTGAATGAATGAATTAATTAATGTACAAGTATTTTCGAGTATTTGTAGGTAGGTAGGTAGGTAGGTATCTAAGACTTGCCGTTTGTGTACCTGTGTGCTGTTTGCTTGAGTGCTTGTTTGTTCTTTCGTTTGGTTGTGTCTGTATTTCATCTGTTTTGCATTGCTTGTTTATGCTTGCATTGTGGGTTTATTTTTTGGGCCGTTTATTTGTTTCATTTGCTCGTTGTGTACGCCTGTTATCGTTGTTTTGTTTTCTATGTATGCATTTATCCGTCTAGGTAGCGAGAGCATGGTATGCACATGGGCCAGGGTTCGAACACCGGCCATCCAATCGATGTCTTGACCGTCACATATTTTCGAGCCTTCCGAGCCTCAGACGCTCGCACCAACAACTGCCCACAACAGGCGCAACAGTACTCCCTGGCACAAGCGTAAACGGTTCTGCGTCAGAAGAGTACGGAGTGGTTGCACGCCCTAAACCCTAAACCCTAAACCCTAGACCCCAAAGCCCTAAACTGTTTCTTGCCAGTCTTGTCATCTGCAGTGGTGGTTTCTCGGACCCTGAGGCTCACCGACGTTTACGTTGACAGCAACCGCAAGGTGGCAGTGCAACGCTCCTGCAGTTGCCTAGCGCATCAGGCTTCATTAGAATGTGGGCTTTGGGCCTGTAGGGTCTAGGCTTCTAGGATCGAGGCTTTGGGTGCCAATTTCGGCAGAAATTCAAAGTGGAGGGGGTCTGGCTTTTGACTTAGACTTGTGAAGATTTGCCGCCAGCAATAATGCAGCCGGACATGCGCGGCTCCTCCATTTCATCTTGGATTTTGCCTGGCGGTGTTCTTGTAAGTACAAGTTCTGCCTGTGACAGGCCGAAACAGCGCCTGCCTCTCCCCAACACGACATGAAAGACGTGACAGATCTTCTTGCTTGAAGTTGTTGAGAATCTCGCTCAACAGTTGAGCATGATAGATTTCCTAGAACTATCCCTTCGTCTCTCTATCTCTATAGTGCAGTGCTGATATCAGAAAAACCTCGGTCAGGAGCCGTAAGGTAAGGTCTCTGGCACATGGCATGACAGGATCCTGAAGCCGGTTACTTCAGTCCCTGGTATTCCCAACTTCCTGTGGCCATGCAGGAGGCCGGACAGAGGGTTCAGGAACGGCTCGAACTAGCGTGGTTATCAGTTGTCAAGCAAGACCATCTGGTGCAAGTGAGGGAGGTTCTGCATGTTCCGTTGGAGTTGTGTGGGAGGGGTCTTTGGCGGTGCGTACGACCAAGTTATGGGTTCGTGAGGCCAGAACGGCGTGGATCCTGAAATGTGCAGGCCCAGTCAGCGGAGTAATGTAAAGGCCTCGCCGTCACAGCCCATTCATCTGAGATGTCACATCAATCAAGTGTTCTCGATGCATGCGCTGTACGCTTCTTCTTCTTCTATACAGGTCTAGGTTTATGTTCTTTATATGCCGTTAATGCCATGGCACAGTCCACCGCGTTCGGAAGCCGCAAGGTTCCCTAATATCTCCAGGGTGCTCAGATTGCGGTGTTGCCCGTGCGTGAGTTTTGCTGTATTGAGGCCGTGAGCTTCGGCAGAGGAAGCACATCGATTAAGATGCAAGACAGAGCAAGCAACGTGTCGTGCTTGTCTTGGTGCATGCAGACGGGAAGAAAAGCAGCGCTAGAATGTACGATGCATGCAAGATCAGAGCTATCACCGTGCGTTTATAGCAAAGGGTCAGTCTTTCCTGTGGACGAGCAGTACTCAAGCCCAAACCCAACCCTAGACCAGACGGCGTGGAGGAGCAAGGGAAGGCAGATCTTTATGGAGACATAGCTGTGCCAACTGTGCCGGGGAACCGTGTCAGCAAACCAAGTACAGAGGCACTGGAAGAGCGGCGTAATTACTTGGAGGACCAAGCAAAGCTCATTGGCAGAAACGTAACCATGATGACATCACAAGCCAAAAGCCACTTCTATGCCAATTTTGGGAGACTAGTAAGCTGGCTGGTGTTTGTGAGTTTGAGTTTGAGGCTTGGGTAGAACCGTTCTTGACACAGGAGCTTCATGAATTGCCTAGCTGAGCTTTCAGTTTGTGGTCTTTCCCACGAGTCCTCATTTCAGCAGTCAGGGTTGGCCCAATTTCTTGCGGACTTGCGACCCTGCCCTGGATCCGCCACGATAACTCCTTGTGACATTCTTGTCTGACCATGTGGAGGGAGTCACAGTGCACGGTGCAACAACTCATTCTACTTGTCTGGATGTCGACCTCGCCATGAACCCATCCCACTCTCTTAGAAAACTCCATCGATTCTAGGTCATTGTCTTGTCTTATCGTTACGCTCGATAGCCTCGAATTTGTAACCGATGTGTGCCTGCTATGAGTGGTTGTAGTTGCGGAAACCCGTGGTGCGGAATCCTTCCGAACGATAGGCTGCACATCATGCTGTACATGACTGTCTCATCTATACGACAATTCCAACAGCCAAGTGATGTGCTGTACCTCCGAGGATGTCGTACAGCTACTTGAGCTACAACCTCCTGCTCGCGGGCAACAATGTGCTTCTCGGCTGTTGTTCTGTAGGCCGACGAGCTCACACTTCCTACGATCAACATCTCTGACAGCCCATTTTCGCAGCGACTTCGAGACGGTTGTGGCTTTCGAGCAGCTTCGCGGAGGCAAGACTGAAGCATCAACCCGACTGACTGGCGGCTCTTTGCAGATATCCTTGCGAAAACACCTGGTCGCAGCAACAAGCCGACCTCTATTTCAGGGCCACCGGCAGCTGGATAATATCGATTCTGATGCCCACGGCAGACCACGTTCCGTGCTTTGAGTTGAGGGTTGTTTTCGGGCTGTCGGGGTCTTGCTGACCTACACCATCCTACACCCAGAACTGGGACACCCTGGCCCCAAGGCCCCCTGTCAGCCCAAGTTGGGGCTTGGCAGGTTTGTTGTGCGTAAGCTCAGAACGGTCTTGTAAACCTGGAGTTCGATTCTCAGGTTGGGTCTGAGTTTGTTGCTGCAACGACCACATGTTGCAGTTTCAGAGAGCGCACAATCCCAGCGAAGCTTTCTGGAAGTAGCTTTGCGAGTCCACCTTGCAACATCCGAGCTTACGCCCAGAGCTGCGATCCCTTCCGCCGTAGCCGAAGCCCCAAAGCCTGTGATGGCGTGTGCGGTGTAAAGGTTCATCTCCGGCAGCCCCAGCGTCGGAAAATCGATGTCACCTGTCTTACATGCATGCTTTCAGTATGAACCTGTCTGTGCGAAGAGATTGTAGAGGCACCCTCGCTGTTTGCTCGAATCTCACAGTTGAAGCTGGCAGCGTGAAGCCGAAGCTTCAAAGCATCCTTCAAACCCGTCGACCTTCCGGGTAAAGATATGATTGCTAGTGTCATTGGGTCTAGCAGTCCAAAGCCCCAGGCCGTGAACTGGACTGTAAGCATAGACACAGTCAGAACTGTTCTGGAACCATGCAAGCACCGAAGCCCCTGGATGTAGGCGAAGAGCCCAACTGTCAGCCCTGTCGCCATTGTCTTACATGCGATTTAGGGCTTGGATTGCACAGGGTCACTTCACAGGCAGCCTTTCATGTGTGAAACGCTTTCGTATACACCGCACTCTCCAACCATGGGACTGGGCACTTGTATGAATCTAGTCAGATAGAACATCTGTGGAACTCGCTGCACAGATCCTTGACTTGTCAGGATAGTATCATCCGCTCAGCAGTCGCTGGCCGTCCTGCAGAAGTGGATGACAGTAGGCAGGAGGGAGACGAGACGGGGAAGCAAACGCGAGATAGCCGAACTTCCCACCCGTCACACCCGAACTCTACAGCTTGGATCCGAAGAGCCGTTGTAGCCAGGTTGAAATCAGTGACTGCTGTTGTGGGATAGGGTGTGTGGCATTCTATTTCAGGCTTGCCCACCTGTAAAGCAGCCACTCAGATATCTTGCTTGGCAGACATCCAGACATCTGGCTGTTACCAGTTCCATTTTTTCTCAGCCATGTTCTCTGAAGCCCGTTTCCTGAGCTGTGTTGACTCTGGATTCCTGCCGCAAGGCATTTGTTCGCATGTATGTATTCATGGCACACTGGATGATTAGCTAAAATGGTAACATACCTTTTCGAACTAGTCACATGTTGATGATGTCTAGTATGAAGATAGGCGGCGACGGGATCGATGAATACGGCGGTGGCAAGTGGTAACTAGCAAACAGTAGGCACATCAGCATCATCGATGATGATGTTGATGCTGCTGTTGTTGTTGCTGATGACGATGAGAATAATGAGGGTGCTGGTGCTGTGATGCCTTTCTGGTGGTGATGACGGAGGGCAGGAGGTAGGAGACGAGCTGGGGCCGGCTGGCTTTGGCAGCGGCGATGCACTTCCCTGGGCCCTGGGGTGGCGGTGGCAGAGGGAGCGTTGGCGGCGGAGGTGGTGGTGGTATTTGTTGTTGTTGGCTGTGGTGCACAGTGCGTCTTCTCCGTTCTTCTCCTCTGCCAGACCAACGGTTTGCTTGGATCAGCAAGTACTGCTACGAGCCAGTCGACCGTGCCCGACAGATTGACATGTTTGATATGAGCGCTTTGCCCCTTGTTATCAGATTTTCTAGTCTCTTTCGAAACTGCCGAGTCTCTCTCGAACGGCTTGCTCCTTGTCCTCAATTTGGTTATTCTCCTTCGAGCGGCTTGCTCCCGTGTTTTCAAACTCTCTAATCCTTTTTCGAGCGGTTTGCTCTTTGTTCTTAAATTTTGTAGCCGTTGTCTTAAAGTATGTAATCTCTTCGAGCGGTTTGCTCTTTGTTCTCAAATGCTCTAGTGACTCTAGTGTCTTTCGAGCGGTGTGCTCCTTGTTCTCACAGTCTCTGGCTCCTTTCGAGCGGTTTGCTCCTTCTTCTGAAATTCTCTAGTTCCTTTCGAGCGGTTTGCTCCTTTGTTTTCAGATTCCCTCTCTCTCAAAACTCTCCATAGTCTCCTTGGACCGGTTTGCTCCTTCTTCTGAAACTAGCCGTTTGATCCTTGTTTTCAAAGTCTCTAGTCTCTTACGAAATTCTCTCCAGTTTCTGTCGAGCGGTTTGCTCCTTCTTCTGAAATTCTCTAGGTCTCTTTCAAGTGGTTTCGGGCGGTAGTGGTATGGTCCTTGTTTTCAATGTCTCTGGTGTTTCTGTTGAGGTTCTCTAGTCTCGTTCGAGCGGCTTGCTCCTGCTTCTGAAATTCACTAGTTGCTTTCGGGCGGCTTACTCTTTGTCTTCAAATTCTGAGGTTTCTGTCGAGTTGCCCTAGTCTCTTTCGAGCCGGTTTCGAGCGGTTGTCTCCTTGTTTTCGATGTTCTCTAGCCTCCCTTCGAAATTCGCAAATCCTTTTCGAGCGCTTTGCCCCTTGTTCTGAAGTTCTCTATAGTTCCTGTCGAGCGGTTTGCTCTAGTCTCTTTCGAAATTCTCTAGTCCATTTCGAGTGGTTTGCTCCTTGTTCTGAAATTCTCTAGTTCCTTTCGAGTACTCTGGTCTCTTTTGAGCGGTTTGCTCCTTGTTCTGAAATTCTCTAGTTCCTTTCGAGCGTTTTGCTCCTTGTTTCCAAATTTTCCAGTCTCTGTCGAAATTCTTTGCTCCCTTTCGAGCGGTTTGCTCCTTGTTCTGAAATTCTCTAGTTCCTCTCGAGCGGCTTGCCCGTTGTGTTCAAATCCTCTAGTCTCTTTCGGAATAGCTTAGTCTCTTTCGAGCGGCTTGCTCTTTCTTCTGAAATTCTCCAGTGCCTTTCGAGCGGTTTGCTCCTTGTCTTCAAGTTCTCTAGACTCTTTCGAATTTCTCTAGTCTCGTTTGCACGGTTTAATCCTTGGTTTCAAATTCCCTGTAAATTTAACTACCTGGAGTTTTTCTTGACGAGGTGTCCGTGATGTGCCGGCAGGTTAAACCTGATCAATCCCGGGGATCGTTTCTACCCGGCTGCCCAATGCCGCGGCATCTTGCCCTGCAAAAATGACACTCTGCTGGTCTCCAGCTTGGTGTCAGTCAGTGTTTGTTTTTCGTGGGTTTCGTGCGAGATAACTTGTAACACCGACGACTCATAGATCGTTTGTGCTGCTGCTGAGGTCAAAGGCATGTTAATGGTCAGTACTGCGCTTGCGGAAGATGAGAAATCCGCGTGCCTTACCGCTTCTTGTCGGCGCGGAGGGCCAAGGTTAGCCGGAAGCCGGAAGCATTAGCCCACTAGGTGCTGTGCGTTTGCGGGATGCTTTGCGTTCAAAGCAGCCGATGTAGCTGGTTGCAGACGCTGTCCACGGTGTGCCATTTTTCGGCCTGGATGCCAGCTGTTAGCCGTGCGTCCAGGTAGCTTTCTATTGGCTCTGCGGCAGCCAGTAGCGCTTTTCTTTGTGTAAGAGCATTACTGATTTGAAGAGTCAGGTTTGAGTGCGTCGCTGTTATCGACGCTCCGGTTGCGGCTCTGCTGCGTCCCACAGAAGAAGCGTGTTGGCCTGAGAGTAGTGGCCAGCCTTTTGTATGTGTGTGTGTGTGTGTGTGTGTCGGTGCTGGGTGTGATTTCGTTCAGGAGTAAAGCAGTGCTTTGCTCAGGAGCAGGCCCCGCTGAGCAGCTGGAAAATGCTGGCGTCGTGCAGAGAGCACACAAACCTCGCTGGATGGAGCGTTGCGGGCCTTTCAGGAGCGTCTGAGAATTTGCTTTGAGCCAAAGTCTGCCATGTAGGACTTTCTGTTTTGGTGAGACAAGATGTTTCTGCTCGTCGGTTTACAAACTCGTAGAGTCGTAGAGCATTACTTGTCCGTTGCAAGACCATCGTGATGCGGAGAGTCTCCCGTGCAGAACATCGACATTCGCATCTGTGAGGAAGACGCTTCTCGTTTGCACTGAGTACGTGGTTTTCGAGATTCTGTTGAGCGTAGTTGAACAAAGTGAGACCGGCCGGTGTCGCTTACCTCATGAAGCGATGTGGTGCTCAAGAGTCTGCAGCGTGTGATGACGACGCAATGGTTTTTGAAGGCTCTAGTCGGTAGGCTCTTCTTACGTTAAGTATGCAATGGAAGCTTTTGCGACCGAGACTCGGTAATTTAGGGTTTAAGACTCAAACATCAAGTAAGCAACGGAATACATGGTGGCTTACGCTACATGATTTTCGGGTTTGGGTGCTCATGGACGATTGCTAGTGCCCAGCTGGGCATTGAGATCTTGAACGTAGTTGCATAAAATGAAGCCAGCTGGTGTCGCTCACCTTCTGAAGCGACGTGATGCTCAAGAATTTTCAACGTATGACTATTTTGAAATGGTGTGCGCAGCAAGCTATAACCAACAGGCTCTTCTTATGTTAAATATGCAACGGAAGCGTTGGTGACCGAGACTTTGTAATGTAGGGTTTAAGACCTGGACTCAAGTAAGCAATAAATTACATGGTGGCTTACGCCACGTGATTTTCGGGTTTGCGTGCTGTTGGACGATTAGTAGTCTAGCCGGGGGCTGAGATGTTGTGCGTAGTTGAGCAAAGTGAGACCAATTGGTGTCGCTGACCTTATGAACAGAAGTGGTGCTCAAGAGTCTGCAGCGTATGATGGTTGCGAAACGGTTTACATAAGCTTTACTCGATAAGGCTCTTTATGTAAAGCATGCAGCGGAAGCTTTGGTGACCGAAGCTCTGCAACTTTACTTTACTTTGGTGGTGTAATTAAAGTCTAGACTTGAGTAAGCAACAAAAGGCATGGTGCTTAGCATCATGTCATGTTTAACATCATTCGATGTTCGCGCTTCGGTAGTGATGGACGATAGCTAGTCTAGCTTGGCGCTGAGATGCTGAGCGTAGTTGAGCAAACTGAAATCAATCGGTGTCGCTGATGTCTTGAAGCGACAACCTATGCTGGTCAGGATTTTTTTGTGTAGGCTCTGACCGAGAATGTACCTTTATGTTACGTGTCCAACGGAAGCTCTTGCGACCGAGACAGCTACGTGATTTTCGGGTTTCGGCACTGACGGACGATAGCTAGTCTAGCTTGGTGCTAAGATGTTGAGCGTGGTTGAACAAAGTGAGAGCAACTGGTGTTGCTGACCTTTACAAGCGATGTGGCGTTCCAGAGTCTGCATGATGATTACGAGTTGGTTTCTGAAGGCTCTACTCGGTAGGCCCCTTACGCTCAGTATGCAATGGAGGCTTTGGTGACGGAGACTGGTAATTTAGGATTAAAGACTCAGACATCAAGAAAGCAACAGAATACATGGTGGCTTACGCTACGTGATTTTCGGGCTTGGGTGCTAATGGACGGTTGCTATTGTCTAGCTGGGCGCTGAAATGTTGAGCGTAGCTGCACAAAATGAAGCCAGCTGGTGTCGCTGACCTTATGAAGGGACGTGATGGTCAAGAGTTTCAGCGTCTGACGATATAAAAATAACAGGCTTTTCTTACATTAAGTATGCAACGGAAGCTTTGGTGACCGAGACTCTGTAATTTAGGGTTAAAAATTCAGACATCAAGTAAGAAACATAGTACATGGTGGCTTACGCTGCGTGATTTTCGGGTTGGGGTGCTAATGGACGATTGCTAGTCTAGCTGGGAGTTGAGATGTTGAGCGTAGCTGATCATCCTGTCGCTGACCGTCTGAAGCCGCGTGGTGCTCGAGAGTTTCGAGATGCTGTGTGAAGGCTTTAACCAATAGGCTGTTCTTAAATTAAGGAAGTTAATGTGCCACGGAAGGTTTGGTGTTCAATACTATAGGGTTTACGACCTAGACTCAAGTAAGCAACAAAACACACGGTGGCTTACGCTACGTGATTTTCGGGTTTGGGTGCTGCTGGACGATTGCTGTTGTCTAGCTGGGCGCTGAGATGTTGAGAGTAACTGAACAAAATGAAGCCAATTGGTGTCGCTGACCTTATGAAGCGACGTGATGCTCAAGCGAGTTCAGCATATGACGATTTCGACATGGTGTGTGCTCGCTATAACCTGTTGGCTGTTCTTATATTACAGAATTAAATATGCAACGGAAGCTTTGGTGACCGAGACTGTGGAATTTAGGGTTTAAGACCTAGACTCAAGTAGGCAACAAAATACATGGTGGCTTACGCTACAAGTTTTTCGGGTTTGGGTGCTCATGGACGCTTGCTAGTCTAGCTGGGCACTGAGATGTTGCGCGTAGTTGAAGAAAGTGAGAGCGATTGGTGTGGCTTGCCCTTATGGAGCGGCATGGTGCTCAAGAGTCTTCAGCGTATAATGGTTGCGAATCGGCTTACATAGGCCTTACTCGTTATAAGGCTCTTTATGTTCTCTTTATGTTAAGTGTGCAGCGGAAGCTTTCGTGACGAAGGCTGTGCAACTTTGGTGGCCTAAGGTCTAGATGTAAGTAAGCCACAAAAGACATGGTGCCTTGCGTCGCTTCATGTTCGGGTTTCAATAGTGACGGGCGACAGCTAGTTTAGCTTGGTGCTGAGATGTACAGCTTGGTTGAGTAAAACGAAGCCAATCGGTGTCGCTGATCTCTTGAAGTGACAGCCTATGGTGGTCACGAAGCGGTTTTGTGCAAGCCGTAAGCTCTGACCGACAAGGCGATTTTATGTTAAGTGTACAAGAGAATCGGCGACCAGGGCAGCTTAATTTTAGATGTTAAAGGTTTAAACGTGAGGAAGCAACGAAAGACGTGCTGGCATACACTACGTGATTTTCGGGCTTCGATTGACTGTAGTTGAACAAAGTGAGACCGGTCGGTGCCGCTGACCTTATGAAGCGATGTGGTGCTCAAGAGTGTCCAGCGTGTGATGATTACGCAATGGTTTCTGAAGGCGTTAATCGGTAGCCTGTTTTTACGTTAAGTATGCAATGGAAGCTTTGGTCACCGAGACTGGGTAATTTGGGGTTTGAGACTCAGACATCAAGTAAGCAACAGAATACATGGTGGCTTACGTTACGTGATTTTCGGGTTTGCGTGCTAATGGAGTGGCTGTGCGCTGAGATTTTGAGCGTAGCTGCACAAAATGAAGCCGATTAGCCGATTGGTGTCGCTGACCTTAAGAAGCCACGTGTGATGCAAGAGTTTTCAAAGTAATTATGCCGATTTCGGATAACGAGACACTGTAATTCAGGGTTTAAGACTTGGACTCAAGTAAGCAACAAAATACATGGTGGCTTACGCTACGTGAGTTTCGGGTTTGGGTGCTGCTGGACGATTTCTAGTCTAGCTGCAGGGGGGCTGAGATGTTGAGCGTAGTTGAACAAAGTGACACCAATCGGTGTGGCTGCCCTTATGAAGCGGCATGTTGCTCAAGAGTCTGCAGCGTATGACGGTTGCGAAGCGGTTTACATAAACTTTACTCGTTATAAGGCTCTTTATGTTAAGTATGCAGCGGAAGCTTTGGTGACGAAGACTGTGCAAATTTGGTGGCTTAAGGTCTAGACGTAAGTACGCAACAAAAGACTTCTGAAATTCTCTGGCTCCTTTCGAGTGATTTGTTCCTTGTTTCCAGATTGTCGAGTATCTTGCGAGCGGCTTGCTCCTCTTCCTGAAATTTTCTAAGTCCTTTCGAGCGGTTTGCTCCGTGTTTTCAATTTCTCTAGTCTATTTCGAGCGGTTTACAACCTTTTTGAAGTTCGGTAGTTCCTTTTGAGCGGTTTGCTCCTTGTTTTTGAGTTCTCTAGTCTCTTTCGACATTCTCGAGTCCTTTTCGAGCGGCTTGCTCCTTGTTCTGAAATTACCTATCCTTTCAAGCTATTTGTTCTCTTTCGAGCGGCTTGCTCCTTTTTCTGAAATTCTCTAGTTCTTTTCGAGCGGTTTTGTCCTTGTTTTCAAATCCCCTAGTCCCTTTCGATATTCTCTAGTCACGTTCGAGCACTTTGTTCCTTCATCTGAAATTTCTATTGCCTTGAGCGGTTCGCTAACTGTTTTCAATTTCTCTGGTCTCTGTCGAAATTCTCTAGTCTCTTTCGAACGGTTAGCTGCTTCTTGCTCCTTTAGAGTTGTTTGCTCCTCGTTTTCAAGCTTTCTAGTCTCTGTCGAGATTCTCTAGCCTCTTTCGTGCGGCCTGCTCCTGCTTCTGAAATTCTTTAGTCCCTTTCGAGCAGTTTGCTCCTTGTTTGCAAGTTCTTTGGACTCTTTTGAATTTATCTAGTCTCTTTTGCGCGGTTTAATCTTTGTTTTCAACTTCTCCGGTCTCTGTCGAAAGCCTTTAGTCTGTCAAATTCTCTAGTCTCTTTCGAAATTCTTCAGTTTTGTGTGAGCGGCTTGCTCCTTCTTCTGAATTTGTTTGGTTCCTCTCGAGCGGTGTGCTCTTTGTTGCCAAATTCTCTAGTATCCGTTGAAATTCTCTGGTCTCTTTCGAGCGGTTTGCCCCTTGTTCTGAAATTCTTTAGTTCCTCTCGAGAGTTTTGCTCCTTGTGTTCAATTTCCCCAGTCTCTTTCCAAAGTCTCAGTCTGTTTCGAGCGGTTTGCTCCTCTGTTTCAACATATCTAACCTTTTTCGAGGGGTTTGCTTCTTGTTTTCGACAAAGCTAAGCCTCATGGGAATTTTAGAATCAAAGCACCAAGAGGCCATACCTCCCTGAAACCGATTGGAGCAGGCACCATTCTCAGCCGCCAAGTTGGTTGTTCGGAGATGCAGACGGCGCTGGTGGCAGCGACTCGCCAGCCATCCAACAGAGGGGATAATCGGATAATCCGGGGTTACATGTCACACCTGTGGCAATAGCTTCATTGGCCCAAGGAATCCGTTTCGGTTCGAACTATTGATTTGGGTTTGGAGACACGCATGGCATGACTAGTTACCGGGACTCCTCGTCTTCCTATGTCTGCCTCGAGGCGACGCTTCAGTGTCGACCCGGCCGCCGTCTTTTCGCAGGGCAGATGCTGACCTTCTGCCATCATATAGGGCTTTGCATCTCTAAGGCCTTAGCAGGCCATGCTTGGTACGAGGATGTTACACCTGTCACATCCCCAATGTATACGGGGTCAAGGGGCCAAACCTTCGTGATGCCAGTCGGTGGCCTGTGAGGGCTGTACAAGGCATTGAGAAGCCCTACGTCGCTTGCACATTCATGTCTTCCGTTGTCATGGTGCAGTTAGTGCAGAGGAATGTGCGAATCAGGATCCGTATCGAGGATCTCAATTTGCCCCACCTGGGGGCCCTGGAGCTGCTTCTCGCCCCGAAGTTTATGATCATGTTGGGGTTGGATTCTGCATCTTCGAAACCTGGCAAGGACTTCTGGATGTGGGTGAAAGATTGAGGTGCAGCCTATAGACAAAAATAACGTACTCGCGATGCCTCAGTCCTCCACTTCCTGGCATGTTTCCCAGCCATTAGATCAAATTTCAATCATGTATTTCGGGACAGCTTGAGATATTAGTGTTTGTGACTGGCCGGCTTGAGCCTTCACAGGGCAAATGTGTGCAAGGGAGGCTGACGTGAGCTAAAAACTCGAAACTGTATGAAAGTTTCTAGCCGACAGTTTTTGTGTCGCAAGCCACCTCCGTTTGACAAGGACTTGAAACAAAATACGGTTTGGCCGTGCCCCTAGTCTCTTCATCAACCATGCCCATACTGCTATTTGAGCATGTTATGTCTCTCATTTGGTCTACTTCGTCAACCGAGGCTACGTGGATTTGTGGACCAGCGCGGACTTCGAAACAGCAAGGAGTTCCTAAGTCCGCTGTTCCGTGCTGGTCGTGCAACCAAACCTGCTCCCGCATGAGCAAAGAAGATACCTTGTATCTTTTGTTGCTAGTCTCAAGAGTTTATGACCCCCAGGCCCAACTCATGTAATCCGATGGTCGGAAATTGCGCAAGGACGACTCATGGCTTCGCGGCGAAGGCTCGAATGTGTGGAACAACTGGTGTTTGTAAGAGCCTCAACCCTGCACTTGATTCATACTTACTGAGCCCTATAGACTCTGGTCTAGACAACCACAGATATAAAGAGTTACAATATACAATATTGGTATTTCATCTTCTGTCTGGTGACAGAGCCACGAGTGCATTGCGATATCCCACCAGCCAACGCTTTACGCCGCCGACTCGATCACAACCTCAAACAAGAATCTCACGGTAGCTCCAAACGAAGCACATGATGACATCCCCAAAATCCAAGCACCTCGGCCACTGCCAACGGCTGTGCACATAGACACTATCGTTGAAGCTGGACAGTCACAGCGTGATCAAGAAAATCCGCAGGCCAACAAGGATACCAGCAAGGACAGCACGGTCAAGACATCTTGCATATGTGTGAGCGTAGCAGTGACAACTTTCAGCATCATTACATATCATTACAGACAATCACATTCGTGAGCTAATGCTGATTGCCCTGCGCAGATTAATGCGTACCGCACAGGCTGTCTCGGTTCTCTCTCTCGGCCTTATATTCCTGAGAGTGTGAGTATGTCGCCGCCGCGCGATCTGAGATGTGGCACATCCCCAAGCTTCTGCACTTGAAAGACGAGTGCTCCATCCTAACCAGTGCTCTAGAAGCTGCCGCATCGTTTGATATTGTGTATACATACATACATACATACATACATATATATATATATATATCTATATATATATATATATATCTAAGTATATATGCATACACATACAGCATATGTATATATATATATATGTACATCTATACACACATGCACGCACACACACACACACACACGCACATGTTGTGCGTGCTTCACATCAAGTGCTCTCGTGCTCTCACATGTTGTCACCCAGACCAGACATGAGCCGCTGAATCTCCAAACCAAACTCGCACAACCACATCCAAAAGACCTGAAGACCCTGGAGCGAAAGTCCGACCTACTGGAGCTGGATAAAGCCCTGGGGTCGGGCAGGGATCCATCTGGTGGCTAGCAGCGCTGCGCCAGGGCTTACCGGCCAAGGCATGTCCGTTGCGCGTCTGAGGTGTGCAGAGTTTCGGAGGTCATCCTCAAATTCTGGCATAAACGGGACAGGTGCCACGATGTCAAGCCGTTTCTGGTGGGTACCGCCACACGGGGGTGCTTGCGTGTAATCCGTAATCCACGGACATGCGCACAGACGATCTGCAAATTCCCTTTGATGATCTACATGCAAGAGAGACTTCCAAAGCTTCCTTGATCAGCTTGCTAAACCGGAGAGCTCGCTGGACTCTTTCTATCGAGAAACTGCGGAAGTAGTAAACACGTTGCAGTTTGACGCGCTGTGGTCGTGTAGGGGCTCGACTGTGAAGGCTAAGCCCGAGCAAACACAGACCCTTGCCCACCCACTTGTAACCGGGTTGCCACGCCTAGCTCTTTACAGATGTACCAGAACTGCTAGTTGAATCAGAGAAAGCAAACCCAGGACCCCGCCCACTGCTTACCAGATGCGGGCGGCAGGGGTGTCATAAAGGGTCTCTTTCAAATGCAGCTGCTGCAATCCACGAGATAGGACCCTAAGAAGCACGCCGGAGGAGCTGAGCCGGGACCTCCAGGTCAGGTCTTTCACATCATGGGGTGCATGGGCCCATGGCATGGCTTTTCCAGTTTTTGAGCAATTAGCGCGCCTCCGACACTGGAATGGCATGGGCGTATAGTTGGAAGTCTGAGTCGGGGCCATTTCGAACCGGGATCAGATCGGTCTTAAGGCCTGAGTAACATGCTGGTCTTTAATCTGGCACGTAGGAGAGGTACATTCTTTATTAAGTCCGAGATGCGTATGCATCGTGTCAGCAACATCCCGTTTTAGAAGGCTACTACCACTGAAACACAGCCTGTCAGCATCAGCCCACACTAAGACAGGATACTTCATTGATCAGCAACAACACCGGCATAATGCTAGTGTCACGGTCGCCGTCAGGAGTAAGAAGTAACAAAAACAAGTAGTAGAAAGTAATGACTACGTAGTGGTGAAGTAGACCTACTGGTAGTAGTAGTGGTAGTGGTGGTAGTAGTAGAGGTAGCAGAACTAGTAATCATCGTAGTATTAGTCGTCGTCGCCGTCGTAGTATCGTCGTAGTAGTCGTCGTCGTCGTCGTAGTAGTAGTAGTAGTAGTAGTAGTTGTTGTTGTAGTTGTAGTTGTAGTTGTAGTTGTAGTTGTAGTTGTAGTTGTAGTTGTAGTTGTAGTTGTAGTAGTTGAGATCGGA
>CAJNDV010035963.1:68399-80803 GCA_905221635.1 Symbiodinium sp. CCMP2456
TAGTACTAGTACCAGTAGTAGCAGTAGTAGCAGTAGTAGCAGCAGTATTACTACTAGTACTACCTACTACTACTACTACTACTACGACGACGACTAATGAAAATAATACTAGTAGTAGCAGCAGCAGCAGCAGCTGGAGTATTTGTAATAGTAGTGGTAGTAGTAGTAGTAGTAGTAGTAGTAGTAGCAGCAGCAGCAGCAGTAGCAGTAGCAGTAGCAGTAGCAGTTAGTAGTAGTAGCAGCAGCAGCAGCAGGATTAGTACTGCTAGTAGTAGTAGTAGTAGTAGTAGTAGTAGTAGCAGCAGCAGAAGCAGTAGTAGCAGAGCGGAAGCTTATAGCAGTAGCAGTGGCTGTGGCAGAGGTCGTCGTAGTAGTCGCAGTTGCGCTTGATTTTCAAGCGCTGCTGGTGCAGTGGTAGCAAGTAGTGGCAGTGGTGGTAGCAGTGGTAGGGGTATCCGTAATGATAATGGTCGTAGTGGTGGTCTAGCGGCAGAAGGAAGAGGACAAACCGTACAGGTGGTTAGCGCATTGCAGCTCCAGACAACATGATGTCTCAAGTTCACGACACCTGTTGTCACAGCCACCACTTGCATTAGCACAAGGCTCAACAACGCAGAGCAGGACTGAAGCAGGGGAGTTTGTTGAGAACCACCTGACTTTCTGGAGCGGGGGAAGCTGGGTCTTTGGGTCAATCGTCGAGGGTGAGAGAACTGTTTCTCGGTGCCTCCACTTGGCTTGTAGAGCTTCGGGAAATTGTTTGCAAGCCGCGGACCTGACGTCAGCCCGTCTGAATAGTCATGGAACAAACGGAACCTGCAGGAGAGCTTCCTGATCCAAGTCACGCTTGGATGCCTTGCAAACGCCCTCGGCTGACCGCTGAGGATGGTTTTTGTCACATCGTGGTGTGAGCTATGCCCGGTATGGCTAGTGCGTGTTTTGACGAGGACTAGGACAGTGACAACGATGCCATGATCGTGTTGGTGGTGGTCATGTCGATCATGGCAGTATCGACATGTCGATGATGCAGGAGAAATTGGCACTCCCATGCCCGAACAAAGCCTACTCTCCAAAGCGGTACTGCTCATGGTCTGTCGCAGTTCAGATTATTCGGACTCTGGGTGGGTTTACTTCTACTAGCTTGACATGCATCTAGACTAATGGCTTTGCCGCGACAGTACACCTGATTCTGAAATGTTCACTGAAGAGAGCAAGCCTCGGGAGAATGCTGCGTCTCCTCACTTGTTCCCAGGTCTCCCAGACGAGCGGGGCAGATGGATTCTGCCCAATGATGGGTCCACGCAGTATCCCTGGATCGCCCTGACATCATCTAGGTTTCAGTTTTTGGACGTGGGAGCGGGGGACCATGTGCAGTCCCTGAGCCACCGCCTCACAGAGTCAGAACAAGACGAAAGCTGACGGTACGCGTCCGGACCCATAGTCCGGGTCGAGAAACCCGACAAATAGAGCCCCAGTCAGCACAAGCCGAGAACTTCCAAAATGCAAAGAGTACAGCACGCGAGGCCAGCCCTCATCCGCCAGCTGGATGTCGACACTGTTCCGAGGGCCACTCCCTCAAGCCAAAGTATTGAGACACTAGGGCACGCAAGGCATGCAAGTTTGAGGTGGGAGAGCGGATGGGTAGACATTAGAGCTGAACATGGTCTCCGACTCTGGAGAACCATCCAGTTTCCTGGAATCAGAGGCGTTGCATCAGGCCCCCTGCTTCGATAACAGAATCGACCCAGCTGGAGTCCTCCAATCATGTCGTGTCCCAGGCCATGCGTCCGCTTACAGGCCCAGTTTCTGCTCGGAAAGCTTGCCTGTTGAAAGCTCGACACGCTCCAAAACACCCTGTTCAAATCTCCCAGGTTCTAAAGCTTGCAGTCCTGAACAGCCCGAGGGCCCCAGAGGGTTTAGGATCCCTTCTGGAAGATTGACATGCAAGGATGCTATGGCCGAAATGGACGGACTGGATTTGAGTCTGAAGCTGAGAGTGTCTTTGTTGTAAGGGGATCGGGTGAAGTGGGGTCAGGCTGTAAGTTTAGGGTTTAGGGTTTTGTGGAGGCACCACCAGTGACGGTTGACAGGACGCACGGTATTGCGGCTTGAGTAGTCTTGTTACCTCATGTTGGACATACTGTTCCTTCTTCGGATGAGAGATTTTGTAACCTTTTGAGAGCACGGGGGCAACTTCAACGATAGAGTCAATGTAGTTGGTTCATGGAAAGACCTCGATACAGCACTACAGCTTGCAATGTTTGCTGCCGCTAAGCAGGCCCAAGCAGGCACTCAAGGCTGATGTATGCGAGGCACTTGGAGCGACGAACTCGCCAAGCTCAGCACAGCACATTAAGAGGCTTGCCTTTCCAAACCAACACACGTCACATGCGAATTCTCTGCATGACAGAGAGAGAGAGAGAGATGAGAGAGAGAGATATGGGCCGTGTTCTGCTTTGGTCTTTCAGTCCTGGCCCAACAGGAATCTCAGACTGGCTTAGAAAGATCATGTGTTCAATGTGTTAGCTACTACATCAAGAGATAAACTGTGCCCCAGAAGACACACAGACACACGCACGTGCGCACGCACATACACACACACATATATATATATATATATATATGTGTGTGTGTGTCTTGATGTTCATCCGGCTTCAAGTTGCTAAACCAGACACACAAAGTAGCCCCTACTGACCGAATTTGTATACAGTGGTGCTGGCGTCAGTGCAGAAAGATCCAGGTCAAGATCCCGGCAAGACCGAAGACACAAATCAGGCCATTGCAATCGCCGAGGTGCGGCTTTGGTGCTTCATTCTTTGTGTGTTGCTTATTCGCACATTCAGAACTTCACGGCTGCCACGATCAGCGGTGTTGTCAACATATCATATCTGGTGATAACTTGTTTTCGTGGACTGGCGACGTTTGCTGCTGTTGTTGCTGTTCATGGTTTGGGAGCTGCTGGTGCATGTGCTCGTGTGTCGCTTGATCGTGATCGTCGCAGTCGTTTGCGTTGTGGTGGTAGCCGCTGTGAGTGTGTCCCGTCATCTGTGCATTATGTTTGTCATGTCGTTTTTTTGTTGTATCCAATTTGTTGTTTTCATGTGTATAAATACATACATATGTGTACACACATACACGCACACACACACACACACATACACATCCGCACGATGCCGGTATGTGTGTGTGTGCGGGGAGGTAGAGTGAGTCCCTTCTTCGGCAGAGAGGAATGCAGGGAGGGAGGGAGGGAGGGAGGGAGGGAGGGAGGGGAGAAAGACAAGGCGGCAGGACGCGTTAATATGTATGTGTGTGTATATATATATATGTATACATATGTATGCATATATATATATATACACACACAGACAGGCTGTACAGATTATACATATACACATACATATGCAATAAGATATACTTGGAGACCGACCAGGTGACATTGAAGACTTGGCATGTGTTGGCCAGGTGATTGCGACCTTTGGCCAAGCTCTGTCCCAGGTATCCAGGCAAGGCTACTGCTTGACTCCGGCTTCTGTCATGCAATGTCTGGGCCCCGAACCATTGGTGGGTTGTTTGAACTAACTTGCGTGCTGAGCTGGACCCGAGGTCCGTGGCGGGCTTGTGATATGGGACAGGGAAGCCAACAACCATCTGCGTTTCCAGAGTCTGACTGCTCAACAAGTGCCCGACAATGGCATCACCACATTGTCAAAGCAAGTCCGATTAAGTTGTTGTTTGGAGTTGGTTAGGCGGCTGTGGTTTGTGCAGTGTGTTGCGAAGGAAGTCTTACTGTTTGGTTCACGGAGAACGACAGAACTTCGCAGACCTGTCGTTCCTCTATACACTTTCACTGCGGACTCTCATGTGCTCGGTGCTTGGAGAATGCTTGTCAATCATGCGAAACAGCGCATTGTCAGACCCCATATGGGCCATATACATTTCAGACTGTATAAAGATGCCTGAGCTCATCATGCTTTCTGCTTTCAGCTGGGCAGGCTCCGTCGTCGCCTGGGCCAAGTCGGAAATGCCAAATGGGAGGAGGTGCAACAGGGCAACAGGGCTCCGCGCACAGCCAAGCCCGGCCCGAAAGGCTTGCAGAAGCATTTCAAGCAAGACCGCGACTATGCCGCATAGCGGTACAAGTGATGAACCTGTTTCCGCCATGTCTGACTCACTGACAGAGAGAGTGCAAAGGAGGCAGAGAGCCGGAGCAGCTGAAGCCAAATTCGAAGTACATTGACTTGTCTGAAGTCTGCTTCAGTTTTGGACTGCAGTTTGTCTGATATTGGTGTGACTCGGGTAAAACTGCCAAACACAAGAATTTGTACAGGGGTCCAAAGCATGTCGAAGGTTTCGAGCAATCCTGGTAGATCGCCCTTTTGCTCTCTAGACAGCCCCTGTGTGTCACCGTCACTATACTTATCTAACCATCCATCTATCTTTCTGTCGATCTATCTATCTCTCTATCTATCTCTCCATCTATCTTTCTATCCATCTATCTATCTATCTATCTATCTATCTATCTAACGATGTATCTATCTATCTGCCTATCTGTCTATCTAACGATGTATCTATCTGTCTGTCTATCTGTCTATGTATCTATCTATCTATCTATCTATCTATCTATCTATCTGCCGATCTATCTATCTATCTGTCTATCTATTGACCTGTCTATCTATCTATCTATCTATCTATCTATCTATCTACCTATCTACCTATCTATCACCTACCTGCCTATCTTTATCTATCCATCTACCTATCCATCCGTCCATCCATCTATCTATCTATCGATCTATCTACCTGTCTGTCTATGTATCCATCTATCCGCCTATCTGTCTAATAAATGCATATGCAAATGCATCGACATATACGTGTACCCATACATGTACATATGCGTATATGCATATATACATATATGCTCATACATACAAACATACACACATACATACATACATACGTACGTACATACATACAAGAATACATACATACATGCACACATGCATACACATGCATACACTTACATACACATACATACATGTACATGCACGTTCATACACATGCATACACATACATACACTTATGTACACATACATATACATACATACATACATACATACATACATACATACATACATACATACATTCCTAGATACGTTCGCACATGTTCTATATCTATGTATGTATATATATATAGACACATATCTATATCTGTACGCTTCTGTAACCTCAACATTTATATATATATATACACACAGGCCTACATCTACATATACATATCCATACATATACATATATATATATATATATACCTATATAGATATATATGCATATTGTATGGACATGCATACACATACATGCATGTACATTCTGCTAGAGATACTATATACTCGATTTACCGTTTCCCTGAATCAGTTGAAGTCGTGGCACAGGAGACGACTCTGGAACAAGCACGAGCCAAGTTGCAAGAGTCGCGCGTGGTGTTGAGCTTCTTGTCGGCATCGCACAGTTAAACAACGATGCCGAAATTCATGCGCATGAGCATTTCACAAGCTTACAAGTAAACACCCTGAGCTGAACTCTGGGGTAATGAGACGGGGCAGCCTCGAATGTTTGAATATTTCTGTAGAGGTATGTGTACATGGTAGAGTGCAATCCCGCACGGGAACATCTCTGGACTTGCACCAAAACGTGCGAACTGACACATAGTTCTGATTGTCGACATTGTACGAACATTTCAAAGTGCCCGCACGTGCATACGCTGTTGGTGTCGTTGACTCCCTCGAGGCCAGAGCCAAGACGAGCTGGACAACCTGAAGGCACCAGCTTCAGGGGCATGACATCTTCATTATAAGGCGGTGATAGCGACAAACTTTACGTTGTGACTTGTACTTGCTTGAAAGCTGCGCGAATTCCTACACACCTATTCTACTTAGAGTGTACGTTCTGTGCGTTTCTGCATCGACTTATACACTGTAGTGTGGATTTCCGGGTGCATGTACGGATTGATTGTGGGGATCACCGCCTATCCCACAGCGTGTATCGCCCGAATAAGCAGGTAGATGTCGGACAGCCAGGTAGCTGCACCAGCCAGTTTCTCGCTTCCCAGCACAGCATCAAAGCTGGGCTGTCGGTTGTCATGTATGTTAGGGAACCATTCACAGCAGGATGCTGCATAGCTGCCAGTGTAGTGTACAGCGCACTGCCACATTCAACTTAGTGACTTTTACAGTGTCACAAATGGCCCAAGACCAGACGTACCCTGTCGTCCCGCTGAAGCCTCGACCCCACGACTTCCAGCGTCTCGGACATGAGACACAGCAGACTCCTAGTCCCAATGTTTATAACATCCAATTGTGCAGTTTCGCGCGACTTTGCAAAACCCAGCCTCACCTCAAACCCCAGGCCCAGGCATGCAGCTTGCATACAGATTTCTATCGCCTACAGAATCCTACAGACAAGCACTACCCTTTTGTCGGTCAAGCGATGCTTCCATGTTCCGGCGGTTTTGCCTGCTGGCGTGCCCTGCGACTTGGAGTTGCAATTTGAGCATACTCACCAAGCTTCGTCGTAGGTCCAAGTTCGTTGATCGTCTTCATTGATATGAAAGCTGTGCTAATGGCTGTAGTCAGTTTCAGAAGCAAAGATATCAGGGACTGCACTGTACCGCAGGCCAACGGCACAGGACACAGCTACTGGAATTATTTAGGGCCTATCATGTCGTCGCGGGCCGGGCTATCATTATTTCTAGCTCTTCAAGCCTGTCCGTACTAGTGACTAGCGGGGAATCGGTTCTGTCAGAACCTTGTTCCCGCTTGCTGGAACAAGGTGGTCGGTCAGTTTCCGCATTCTGGTGCTGCTGATTTCGGGTTTCACCATTTCGTGCCGGCTTAGTTTCTTTAGGCTTCCGGCCGTGGCCTGACCCGGGCGCAGCAGCCGAAAGCTTTGTTTGGATCTCGTTGGGTTCTACCTTGCATGCAATCATTGTGATCAGACTCTCCGCTTCCAATGGAGTCTTGTGGGTTATTTGCAAAGCTGGGTTTGTTATAGCATTGAGGAGTGCACACATTCCGTTCTGAAGCTTAAAGCTCTGACTGCAAGGCACTGCAAGGTAGGCTTACTTCGTAAGCATTAGGGCCGGAGGGGTGTAGAGGCGTCAGGTCCAACATTTTCAGTTGGGGCCTATTTACATGCTTTACAGCGAAGGACCGACCCCCTGAGCCAGCATAGATAGCTTCGACTCTGCGAAATCCTTATCCACACCGCTGCCAGAATCTTGACCTCTGTAATTAGAGCACAAAGGTTGTTCCCCGACGTTTTCGCCAAGATCAATGCGGCACATCACTGTCCTAGTTCTAAGTATCGGTCTGCTAGGCCTAGCTCCCAAGCAACAGCTACAGAGCTTCCAAACTGGTGGGCTAGCACCACAAAACAACGAGGCCCTCTGGCTGCAGTCCACGAGTTATGATAAGATTATTTCCGGGTATCTTTGGGACAGGTAGGCTCCTGCCGCGTAGCAATGCACGGATGCAGAGTCCTGCAAAGACGTCGAAGTTGGGTTCGACGAGGTTCTCGAAAGTGAGTTCCAGGGTCGACTTCCCAGGCGGTGTCCTCTGCCGCGGTGACCTTTGCAGATTTGGATGCTGTGCCCTGGCCTGTGCTTGGCCCATGCTCAGAATGCATCCTACAAAAGCTGAGGCTTATAGCCCATGGGGACAAACGGCTTTGTTTACTGTAACGCAACGTAATGCGAAACTTCTATCTGCTGAGTTCTTGGACTCTTGAAAGCTACATGTCGCAGGACTCTGAAGAAGCCTTGCGATTGAGCCCAGCAAGTGCACCTGGCCCCTTTCGGCGGTAAACGATCCCTCCCCCACTGTTCGGCCATGAGGTTCCTCGCTCGGAGTCACTCTCGGACAGTTTCAAGGCAGGCATTTTGTGATGGGCTCGGAAAGTGGGGGCTCAGCTAAGCAACACTGCAAGTGACTGCATTGATGGCTGCAGCTGCTTTCGCTGAGCGGCCTTGGGAATTTCTCTGCTTGGAAGCAGTTCCCATAGAAACCGTGTACCGGCTTGATTGCATTTCCTCTCCTTTGCGAGGTCTCTCTGGTTCGTCCAGAGGGGGAGCCGGCAAACTCTGGGCAGCTGCTTTGGCTGCCAGTTCGGTTAACTTACCTCGGCAGTAAGTGTTATCGTCGTATACACTTTCAGGGTTCATCTCCAGACGAGCC
This sequence comes from Symbiodinium sp. CCMP2456, assembly GCA_905221635.1. Lineage (NCBI taxonomy): Eukaryota > Dinophyceae > Suessiales > Symbiodiniaceae > Symbiodinium > Symbiodinium sp. CCMP2456. The sequence continues at coordinate 76,622 of CAJNDV010035963.1, forward strand.
TCAAGAGCCTCAAGGGCAAAGCCTTTGCAGGGTTGGCGCTTGATACTGCGGTCATTGAGGTTTGCCATTGTTCTCCTTCAAGATGTGTCATGGAAAGCCATCCGCTCAAGAAAGCTTTGAGTCTGTTGCTTGTAGAAGATAGCCTGATCGAGGAAGACGATCGTGGAACAAGCCAGCCAGCAGCTGCTCAGTGGCCCGGCGGCACAGCTGAATGTTGACATGCAGGTTTCTTGAGCATCATCCGGATTTGCGCTAGTTGTCGAGAAGCGTGCCTTCGAGCGAAGGTAAAGTCTGTTACCAGTTCAGAAAGCTTTCGCCCTGATGTATGAACTCACACGAACGCGAAATCAGTCGTCGAAGATTTGTCCGGCCCGCAGGTGATGAAGAGCGGCAAACTTTGGATGACTACGATGCCATCTTCGAAAAATACTCTCTCTTCTGCAATGGCAGGCTTGGGTCGATTGCATGGAAGTTCACTGCGGGAGAACAACTACTGCAGATGTTTCATGCTCAAGAATGCGTTTCCCAAGCACAGCAGAAGCCATTAGCCCCGTAAATGCTTGTTAGCTAGCATGACCTGCCTGAGTTATGTGCGAGTGCCAGCGCAGCGTTCTTCTTTGCGGCTAACCACCCCGCTCTTGAACTGTATGGTACCGTGCAGCCTCCTGTCGACTGTTCCTGTCAGGTGGCTGGGTGTCCAGGTTCTCCAAGACTCCCAGGACCTCTTGTACTTGCAGCACATAGTGTGGCTCGACGCCAGCCGGAGAGGCGTTTTTGAGAAGAGATACTGTGAAGGGTCGAAAAACTTGGCCGCAAGCTGTAGAAATGTCATGCTGCCACACCAGGTCGTAGACCAGCCGAGGCGTCGATGACATTTGCATCGAGTTAGGGTCAGAGGGGTCAGAGAGAGACAGGGAGAGAGAAGCAGAGGCAACTCCCCAGGGCTGCGTGGCGAAAGAAAGAGACACAGAGCGAGAGAGAGGGATAGAGAGAGCGAGAAGGAAGCGAAGAGCACTTTTTCGAGGAGTGTCTGAATTTCCGCATCTCGCCACCACTCGGCCCAGGTATATGAAGAAGCCTGATGTCATCATCGAAACGGGCACGTACAAGGGTGGGCTGACATACTTCTTTGAAGCTTCGCAGCAGCGCAGTCAAGGTCGGTCAGGCTATTGAAATGATTGGGTTCGATCACGGGTTGCATATAACCGATTCGTTGAACTGAAGTATCTGCTGTTCGTCACACTTGTCGAACTCATCTTAGGGAAGGGCTGGTTGTGGAGGTATATACTTTCTTCGTTTCCTCGCAGTAGGTGAAGCAAGAAGTGTGTGGCTCAAGTCATCCCCAAGTATGCATGTACATTTGTGTATATACATATATACACATGTACATCTGTTTATGTATGCATACGTACGTTTGCATGCCTGCCTATACGCATGTATGCATTAATCAGCGTTCGTTTGTAAAGTGCGTCGACTGTATACCAGAGAGACAGAGAGATAGAGAGCTGCGCTGGATGCACGGGGTAAGAGGCCACGTCTGCCTTGCCCTAAGCCCGCAGCACGCAAGCAGGAGCGAGAGAGACAGAGAGAGCGAGAGAGAGAGAGAGAGAGATATATATATATATATATATGTACATACATACATACACGTAAAATTACGTATACACACATGTATGTATGCATATATATATATATATTTATTTATTTACTTATTTAAAAAGATGAAAATAAATAGAGAGAGAGAGAGACACAGAGAGAAAGAGACAGAAAGGGAGAGAGGCGGAGAGGGAGGGAGCGAGAGAGAGAGAGGGAGAGAGAGAGAGAGAGAGAGAGAGAGAGCGAGCGACAGGCGAGAGGGACATCTGTTTCTTTTTGTTTTTTGTGTATGTGTGTGCGTGTGTGTGTGTGTGTGTGTGTGTGTTTTGTGGGTGTGTGTGTGTGTGTGTACTTGTGCACGTTTAACTGGCAGTGAGGCAACGATCCTAGACTGGATCCAGCGAGAGGAGGAGACGGACAGACCCAGCTACGTTCTGTCAGCACCGCGGCTGGTATCATTGCGCTTATACCTTGCCACTTTACACCCTGGACTTCCGTTCAGGTGTTGAAATGTCGACGACTGCGCTGCATGTGCCGCCTTTCGGTTCCAATGCAGCACATCATTTGACATGCACTGCACACCCCTAAGGCCGGTCGTCATCTACAAACCACGTAGTTCAACCGAGCAGGGCACCCGGGCTGTCAACACATCCTGAAGTGGAAAGCTCAACCAGTATGTCTCCCGGTTTACAGTACAATGTCAAGCGAAGACAATCTGCAGCCCCAGGCTTCAAACATGCCTGGAGCTCAATCCGGACGCAAGGAATTGATCGCGAGACTCACTCGGAAAGAACGAATCGATTCTACTACACCGTGACCAGAACTGCAACTTCCTGCAAACAACCCCTCATGCTGTGAATCCTAGGTGGATCGACATCATCCCGACTTAGCTGCTTAAGCTGAAAAGGTGGGGACGTGTTGAGACAGATCTTCGGAGCATTTGTCTTGCAGAGACGATGTCCGGCTGATGAAGTGCCATCGGGATGTTTCATGGAGCGTACTGGTTGTGAAAGTAACGGCGTGAGAAAGGTGAAGTTCCCATGCTGGTCGTAGACCTCTGGGTACATTGCCTCGAACCACTCGGAGCCCCATCCAGACCTCCTTAAGCTTGCCACGATGCCAGTGAGTCTATCCGAGGTTTTTGCTGCGAACTGGTTCTGCCCACCCTGCGCTGACTGCGTACGTAGCTACACAACGCCAGTTTGGGGACGGAAGGTCCGCGCCCGAAGTTGTGTTTTGATCTGATTCTGTAGCTTTTGTTTTTGCTTGAGCCGACATTTGGGCAAGAGTTTCGGCTTGCATACAACACACGACATGGGTTAGGGTGACAAAACTCAGGTGGCGGAGGGCGAATCCAGGTACAGACTTGAGTAGGTTTGGCAAATTTTGTTTCTTGAGAAAAGCTTGTTGTCTGCACAGGCCGAAAGATAGTACAGGCATCGTGCAGAAGGAAATACTGGTGCACATTTCTCAAACGATTCAGCCGACAGCATGGTGCCGTGAGCTATTAGCTAGCTATAAGCAGTAGTGCACCCTAAACTGCACAAGCGTGTCCCTCAAGCTCCGTAGTGTGGCGCGTGGCCCTGCGAATCTGTTCTTATCCTGTTGTTTTTTGCCGCAGCCGAAGTCGACATTGAGCGATGTTGGTCGAAATATTTGCATCCATCTGCATAGAGATTGTATCTGGCCGAGCAAAATGAGAAGCCGTCGAAGGCGTGGTGAATGCCTCATGAAGTAGAGACAGCGCCGGTCTGAAGCCTTACAGCAGTGCCAGGTTGCCTCCACGCAAGGCGCCCGACAATCCATTTCTAAACGTCTCGAGCTCTCTCCAAAGCCAGACTTTGCAAGTACTAACAGAGCCTAATGCACTCTGCGGCAGCTTGCAGGTCCGCTTCATACAGGGCCTGGCTGATTCCCAGGAGGGGATGCGTTGGTACAGCCCGAAAGGGAAGAAGGGTGGGTCGAGAGTTGTTTGTACTTGAGATCCTTGCGAGAGGCGGAGTGTGGGGTCAAGGGATGACAGTCTGCATTCCCAATCCCCAACCCGGTGAAGGTGGAGACAACGACAACCAGGATGTCGGCCCTTGCAAAGTCTCGAATCAATTGAGCATACTCAGCAACTACTTTCCTGTCCTCTGGGTAGAGTTCGGTTACCTCCTAGATCATGACCGGATGTAGGTGTTGCTATGCGACTTCCTGCCCGAAAGTCAACTGCCCATGAGCATGTTTACGCATGCGCACACATACTTGCATAAGCATACATATATACATACATGCACAAGCACAGACCCAAGTACATGCATGAATGCATACACACAGACACAGACAGCTAGACAGATTGACAGACAGACACGCAAACCGATTGACAGACGGGCGTACAAGCGTAAGTGCAGACGCACATACAACATACATACTTTCATAGATACGCACATACATACATGCACACATACATACATACATACATACATACATACATACATACATACATACATACCTTCATACATACATACATACATGCATACATACATACGTACATACATACATAGATACATACATACGTACATACGTACATGCATACCTACCTAC
>CAJNDV010035963.1:80903-92730 GCA_905221635.1 Symbiodinium sp. CCMP2456
CCTCCCTACCCTACCTACCCTACCTACCCTACCTACCCTACCTACCCTACCTACCCTACCTACCCTACCTACCCTACCTACCCTACCTACCCTACCTACCCTACCTACCCTACCTACCTACCTACCTACCTACCTACCTACCTACCTACCTACCTACATTGATGCATACATACATACATACATACATGCATACATGAATCCATGCATACATACATACATACATACATGCATGCATGCATGCATGCATGCATGCATGCATGCATGCATGCATGCATGCATGCATGCATGCACACAAGCATACAGACATACATACATACATACATGCATGCATACATACATACAGGCGTGCAGACACTCATACATGTCGTGCACATATGGAGAGCCACATAGAACAGAATCCAAGGCTATGGGTTGAGAAGTTGGTTGATGCATAGGCACGAAAGCATAGCCCGATGGATGTAACTGTAACCTGCAGAAGCTTCTCGTGAGAATGGCTCTTCGCGCTTTAGTAATCGGTGCACGCACCTGTGCAGGATACATTCCAGGAAGTTGCCGGCAATTTACATGCGCGGGTGCTTGGATGTTCAGGGTTCCCAGTCTTCTGCATTCCAAAGAGATCCAGGCTTGGGAACCAAGGAATTCAGCATATCCACTCGCCATCTTTAGCAAGTGCAGATGATTGTTGCTCAGGCATTGAAGGCTGTCTAGCTGGGCATGTATTCAGTGCGAAATTGTGGACTGGCTCCAGCTCGGCTGCTATAGAAGACCATGAGACATTCCCAATGCAGACCACAGAAAGCCTTTCTCACAAATCCTCCACAGCCTTGGAACAGATCACATGAACGCTTCCGTTTGGTTGTTTCTGGATTCCGGAGCACTGGGCAAAGATCAGCTGAGGACCTTGGCCTGTTAGAACCTCCCAAAGGCGACATCAAGGACAGCCTTGAATGCTCCTGATGTTGAGATTTCAGCTTGATCTTGCATTGAAAAGCATGTCAGGCCTAGGCACCCGAAGCTTGCAGGACATGCAACTCACCCTATGCCCTCGTTGGCACTTGAGCAAGCATGCTTTCCGTAGCCAAGGGCACTCCTACGGCAGATAGCTGTCAAAGTCTGGATCGGCGCAGGAGTCGAAGACGATTGTTGTAAACTTGGATGCGCCTCTTGTGCTGCAAGATCTGGTTTAGGCCCGATTCGAAATTGCACTTCTGGAGCAAAAGACGTACTTGTTCGAGGGACTTTATTTATCTGGAGTTCGGTTGGCTGAGGAACCACGAGTTCGATGGTCTGCTGAAGGACCCCGCGGTTAAGATACTTGCATGCCGGCTTTGATGTAATGCGTACATGTTAAGACTTGCACGTGCATGATGAGCCAAGACTAGGCCTTTCCTATGTACAAGTTGTGCATTGTGCCTTGCACAAACTGGGCCTGGAAGCAATGCTGCCATCAGTGGGGCTGCAAAACTTGTCCTGCATGCTGTGGAAGTGGAAGCATTGCACACGCGTCCCGAAAAGCAGGAACTCGTGTATTACGCGCCATTCGTCACCAAGAACTCTTATCTTATCGCCGGGCTCTGAGTTCCCGCGGCCCGAACCGAAGCAGAGCGGCATGGCAATGGAATTGGCACGTGGAGCGAGCGAGCGAGCGAGCGAGCGAGAGAGAGAGAGCAAGAGAGAGAGAAACAAACAAAAAACAAAAACATAGAAGGATAGGGGGGGGCTACGCCTTCACCATAGCCCTGGCGAAAGAACGAGACAGAGAGGCCTCGGGGACGGGAGAGGAAGAATAACAAGAAGGCCAGACCACCATGGCACTGCATGTCATGACAGCTCTGCGGCGGCCAGCCATGTTGATGCGAGTCGTTTCACATATGCAGGCAGTCCTCCAGCAGATACTGTGGTGACACATGTACCAGTGTACCGTGTACCATGTCTGCAGGAGTACCACAATTCACCAAGATATGCAGATCCCAAGTTTTGCGCCCTTGAGAAATGAGCCATGCTGGTTGCCAGTCCTTCGATCCCCAAGCCTTGAACTGTGCGATCCTCACGTTCCAAGTTCAATCAAATCAAGCTGCGGCCCAGTTTCCCACTTAGCCTGTTTGAGGAATGCTCTTGAACGAGACATAGGTGTCAGGTAGAGTCCTTCCTGGCAGCCGTTGGCACGAGGTGCAGGATGCCAAACTGGACAAGATCTGGGGCGCCGCAGGTCCTACTGCCGCGATGCAGGCACTGCGGCCAACTCCAGTGGTCTCACCGCAATGAACAGGCTCTTGACAACGGCGGAGCTGCAAGCATTGTTAGATACGCATGCTGAATGCCTCAGCTTTCAGAGCAAGGACCCGACCCCTTCGGCTTCCAGGGTTCCTGAAACGAAGGCATCTTTGTTGTGAGATTAGTGGGACGTGACTTACTTTAGTCTGCGTGCCTAAAGATGTTGCCCAGCCATCCAATCGATACGGTAGTGGAAGGTATTGCAAATTGTGCAGTCTTCACATGTCTTCACCCTGCAGATCCACTGCAAACGAACAAAGGGATGCGTGTGTGTGAGTGTGCGCACGCAGTGCACACGCGTAAGCGTGATATGATGCTCCCATAATAAGATTTGTCAACATCAGCTCGAACATCATATCCTAATGGCTCTGAAAGAGCTTTTGCTGCAGGCTTTTCTGCGGCTCTGTCCTCCTGGTGAGTTCGTGGTCCCTCGGCTGTGCTGAATCTCGATTAACTTCCATTCCTGCTCCTCGGATGTCCAAACACTCCTTCTTGCGGAGGTCGAAGATGAGCTTAAGTTGCTCGGCTGAGTTCATCGTGGCCGAAGCCCTTATGCGTTTAGCCCTAGATATCCAGCTGTAGTTTATGGGATCTGCGATGCGATGCATTTGCCAGTGTAAGTCTTCCGCGGTATGGTCAACAAAGACTTTGTTATGCGACCGCGTCGAACAGGTCTGGAAGTCTAGAGATAGGTCAGGAGATCAAAGACAAGGGAAGCGGTGCATCGAGATGCCTTGCTAGTGTGGTCACCTATTGCAGAGTGTGCCTCATGGTTGCCCACCGCCCGCGAGTTTTGCATCTGCCGTTTGCCATGCCCTTGCAATCTCCGGGCGCCCCCTCCTGCACAAGACACGTCAAGCTGTCGGGTTTGAATGTTTGTGCTGTGCGGTATATGAAATCCACAAGGTTCCATGCCTATTCCCAGCACATCTACCTTCGAAGAGCTCAAGTGACAGTGCCTCACTCTCACTTCATGCAAGCAGCCATGAAGGTCGCGGCTGGCACCGCCTAGTAGCAGTCACCAGTTGCTGTTGTGCAGCAAAGATGCGGTAGAGGAAAAATAACACTGTCTTTTCCACTTGTGCCAGTCTTAAGCTTGTGCCCACCGTGAGGAGCAGCATGCGTGGACGCTTCGGGCTGGGCACTGTCCATAGCCTTGAGCCGATTTCAGTTGTAGACTTCAAGCCCAGAAATAGCGACATCAATATGCCATGACAACCGCCACAACAATCACATATAGAGGGGGTTTTAAGTTAACTAGACACTTTACTGGAGCCTTTGCAGGGTGAGCCCTCGACAATCGCAAGCATCCAGTGCATGATGCATGCCAGTGCTGCGGGTCTGCGGCATTTCGGGTTTTGGGAACAAAGTGTTAGCACTTTCTGCGTTGGGGAAGAGGAGCTCGGTTGGAGCAGGGCAGGTCGTCTGCAGCAACCCTGAAGCCAGATGTTGAGTAACTTTCACCGCATCCTGACGCCGTTAATTATACAGCCGTGTAAGACCTCATTTTGCCCCCTATAACGCCTCATATCATAGGAGCCTTGTTCTGAGTGAGCTTTGCAGGTCCAGGCACGAGAGACAAAGCTGCGCCTTCGCGATGCGGAGGCTCGACGACCCGACGAGGAACACGAGCAAAACAGAAGGTAGCGTCGTGGCAATAGAGCTGATGTCCATGGAGTAGCTGTGGCGACATAGTTTTCGTTTGCCAAGGGTCGAGGTCCAGAACTTCAGGGCGATGGTGCAACATTTGTTGAATGAAGCCTCGAGGAGTGCAACTACTCGTTTCTCTGCAGGCAAGGCAACTTGCCCTTCCTGCACCAACCCCAAGCGTCGGAAACCTTCGATTGGCCGGCATTTGTTGTTCTCTTCGGTTGGAGTCGCAGTCGACCGTCCGTCTATTCGATCCCGGCATCTGGGTCTTGCTTTTTTGAAAGCTTCTCTTTGCTACTGGAGTGCTTTGGCAGGCTCTAACAACTCACAAACAAACTTGCCACAATTAACCGCGATGGTTGCAGGGATTCATCGGCCAAAATGCGGAGTTTCTCGGTGGCAACCAGTATCATGTAGCCGAGTTTCGTTTTCAAACCGGAGATCAACATAAAATCCCACGAATATGCTGCTCATATGTTGTTGCTCCAAGCGTTATGCTCCCAGGCCATAACCACGTACTACCACTGTACATAGTACATTGGTACAAAGATCTGTTCATATGCATATGCACATATAGCCTGCACACGCGTATGTGTGTATGTGTATGTGTTTATGTGTCGAAGTATCATGTTTTCACCTATTTGCCTTGTATTACATTCATATAGCTGCGTGAAGTATGTACATCTGTGAAAACAGGTGTAGTAGATACACGAACATGTGTAGGCATGTGTATGCATAAACAGCTGTGTATGTATGTCTGCTTGTATGTATATATATATATAGTTTAACATGTTGTAACTTAACGAAATGTAGCATAACATAAGAGCATACAGTAATATAGTATAATGTAATACAAGAAAATAAGATCTATCATGACATGCTACAGAATATTATATATATTATGTATATATATATATATATATATATATATATGTACACACATGCACATACATATGTATATACCCACTCTCTCTCTCTATATATATATATATATACATACAGGCACTCTATATATAAAATATATACATATATGTATGCACGCATGTGTGTTTGCGTTGTTTTTTTTTATATAAGTAAGTAACTAAATTAGAATGTGAGATTAAGAGAGAGGGTTTTTTCTTTTCTTCGGTGCCTTGGTGAACATAGGAAATCAAGCCCATCGTGCTGTGCTATTGGCCACACTGTTGTGTGGTTCCGGCCAGTAGGTTGCCGGAATTTTGCCTGGTGTTGACCCGGAACACCTCTTCCACTGTGTGGTCCCGGCTAACCAGCCTAACCAGCATATGTATGTATGTATATATGCATGTATGTATGTATGTATGTATGTATATATATATATATATGCATGTGTGTATGTATGTATGTATGTATGTATGTATGTATGTATGTACGTACTGTATGTACGTACCTAGGTATGCATTTAACCATGTACGTGTGCACAGGTTTATGCATACATGTATATATATATATATGCATACACACCTATGCTACATGTACCTACACACACATATACAAGTACATATATATATATATATATACATATACATACATGTCCACATGTATACATATACATACAAGCACAGTATAGACACATGCAGACATACATGCATACGGACATGTAGACAGGCGGACAGACAGACAAACAGACAGATGGACAGATGGACCGACAGACATACCCGTTACAGAACCGGGAACTGGAACCTTCATCAGCTCATGGGCGTGCAGCTTTCCGGGCCTCATCCATCGAAAGTTTTGAATGAAATGGTCATAGAAGTAGCACATCCATCAGATGAAGACGATGAGAGTTCAACAGTCGATGTTCTTGTCGCGGTATGTGGTGATCTTATTAAGTGAATGAGGATTGGCGGACGCAGTTCTCAGAGGTGTATCACGTGCCATCTCCCCTCGGATCCCTGAACTGTGACTCTTGGCGTCATCATGACCCACTGCCTCTGTCATTGCACCGCTGAGGATCGTTTCCCGAGCAGAGCGTTTCTCTTTGCCAGCAGAGCGACTGTTGCAGGCCATCGGTTTAAGGCTTTTAGGCTTGTGAGATTTGTGGTGGTGTCACTTCGGAGACAAACTTTCACTCAGCTCGAAGGTCTGGGGGTTCGCGGCCTGGGCGCCAAAAGTTCAATGTATTTTGTGAGACTTCGCAAATGCGGCGACACAAGCTTCAGCCAGAGATTTGAGAGGGAGGTGCAGCTGAGCGGATGGTTTCAAGACTTCGAGATCAAGATTGGGGACCCGCAGACCAAGTAAACTCCACTGCATGTCCCTGAGTTCACTGCCTTGCAAGTTCATTGAGGCCATGGAACAAGCTCGGCGGGCGCAGGAGAGTTTCCGATTTCGAGTCTCATGAACCAAGGGTCCTGAGCTCCTGCTGCGACATGCCTTTGACTGAGGCTTGAAACTGCAACTCGTTGTAACTGGGGTCCAGACTTCGCGCCGAAGATTATAACGCCCGAAACTTAAAGTCTGAAAGCTTCTCGAGCTCTGAAATTCCGGATGGTACTTCGAGAGGCCCTCTCACGCTCCCCCCCCTCTCAAGCTCTCCATGTCTGAAGCAGGAGCTCGACTTCGACAGTATCCCGCAGCGTTGTAGCCTAAGATTAGTGTCCGGGTTTTTCCGCAGACTGGCATGGGTTGAGATCTATCTTACGATTTGGGATTGAAGGACCTTATAGGGTTCCGGTTGCCGTCATTCTGACTGCGCCCAGTCGGGAATCATGAAATGAAACGACAAGATAATGGTGCTGGCACCGCATTCACCTGAATGGCTGGAGCCGCGAATGCTGTGAACTCATAGGTTGCTGAAGAATGGGTGTTTTCTCATTTATTCTTGAACTCACGAAACTCAGTGGGAACGACTGGGCAAAGCAGGCGCTATCACTTCTAATCGGTCTAAAGTCAATATCGTTGGTAGTTCCGTTTTGGACATGCACTGAACTTACGATCGTGGCCTGCATAACTTGTGCCTCGAACTCTGGTCGAAGCTGAGACCCTATACCCAAGCGAGCTGCTGCAGAAAGGCTCAGCCGTACTCGCGGCCGCAGCTGCTTTCGCTGGGCCGCTGAGCCATCAGGACCATGGTTGGAAAATGGTCGGAGGTTTCAAACATAGAGATCAGTTCAGGACTTTAGGCTTCGGGGGGAAGTTGTAGATCTTTCTGACAGCTGGTCAAGCAAGTCAACCTTATATGAGTTACTGCTACGGCCTCCTCTAGACTCTATACAGCTCCAACGTCAAGCTTTCATTCTTAATTCTGGCCGATGCAGGGGGACTCAGCGGCTAAGGACAACAGAAACGAATCAACAATGTGTGTACCTGGTGAGCAGTGTCCGACATAGGGCTTCAGCGCTTCGGCAAAAATAAGTTCGAGTCAGCATGTCCAGCTATCACAAGAAAGTTGAGCAAAGACAAGCAATCATGCTATGGGCCACTATAGCTGTCCTGTTGTGCACTCTGCGTCGCCCTTTATCAATGGTCAAGCCCACGGGAAAGCTTGAGAGGGATGGCGTCAGGACCGGCAACAGTTTCTCGACAGGCGGGCTCCAAGTGTAAAGAATGTTTCTGGTTTGCGGCATGAAAAGCCAGCAATGTCGCTGAAGCCACAGCATTCACTTGCTCATGTTTGAGCAAGGTGCGAAGGTACCATTAGGGCAGTCCCACTGTGAATGCCTAAGTTCTATTACTCATCGGCAGTCGTAAGCTTTACCAGATGAAATAAACCCGTTCCGGAATGACATGCATCGCGGCAGCCGCGGCAGAGCTTGGCAGTGAGTGAGTGCATGCCACTGCCGAGGCAGTTCCAGCGAACTCTGGTTTCAGTCAAAGTCAGTATATGTTGGCGAGTTGTTCAATGCACTAATCAAACGTTCAATTTTGTGCGTCGCCAACGGATGAGACGGACCAAGTCGTGAGCTTTCAGTGCTCCGGTGATGCCGACTCCAGCCCCACTCTAACTGTTTACGCTTTGAACAGGTACACTTACAAACCCTGGCTGATTATTGCCCTTGCTCCTTGACCACGAACCAGCCCATCCGAAATCTCATGCGGCAGGCTCATGGACCACCTTTCGGGGCGGTGCCTTGGATGTGTAGAAGGGCCTCCAAGTTCTTGGATGTCGGGGCCGTCGCATGTCATAAGAGTTTCGATGTTGATTTTGTCGTTTCTCTCTTTGCTCTGGGCTTCTGTTTGCTGGCTCAGATTCTTTGTAGGTCCTAGCAGGAGCTGAGGATGTGATGCCATGTTGACCCTTGCCAGGAAGCTGCCTCTCGAACGGACCTCCTTCGCTGCGGAGCTGGCCACGGAGGCCGAGGATCTTCTTTTGTTCTTTTTTTCCTCAGCTGCAGCCGCTGTAGCCCCGTGACGGGTGCCTACCAGCCAAGAGCCTTTACTCTAACCAAGCAGTCTGTGCAGCCGATATGCACCGCAGTCTTGTGGAATCATTGCGTGCTCTATTCCCGGCGTCTCCGAACGCCTGCAACAGAAAACACCACGTCTGCATGAGCACGACAAGGCGGTGTTTCGCAACTGGGTTCACCGAGGCCGGCTCACGTCGGTACGCAGGGTTTGCTCGTATGTCATGGCCAGGGTTTAAGATGTTTCAATCTTGGAAGTTGAGCATGTTTGCCAATCAGGGGTGCAGCATTGCAGGGACAACCTGAAAAAAAGGGATGCAGATTGTCTGTGGGGATGATCGCATCCAGACCTGAACATACACGTATATGCTGAGCATGATCGGTTGCCCCTTGTTGAAGGGTAGTCGCCACATGACCAAACGAATTCATCACCGAGATCATAGGCAAGGGCCCAATCCGAAGCTCGCTCAAGCATTCCGTTGGGTTACCTGTTCATGCGAGGTTCTGTATCGCAGACAAGCCGCTCGTAGAAGCCTTAAAACCAGGAAGCTATTCCTCCGGTTGTAGAGTCTTTGACAGTTGGGAAGTAGACGATGATGTAGATTTAGACTATACTTAGATTCGTGCCCTTTTTGAACTGTCTATCTATATATATATATATATAAGTCAGATCTTTAGCTGGCCCGGGAGCAGGCCTTCCAGGCTGCCCTGAAAGTCGCGAGAGTTCTGGGCTTGCGAAGGTGGGACTTTGCTCTGGAGGTTCCAAGGTTTACGATTTAAACATATAATAGGGGGAAAAATTTTTTCCCCTATAATATGTTTAGTACTGTGGTTGGCTTCAGGCGTAGGAGGCTCAATTTGTGAATACGCTTCAGGTTTTGCCCTCGAGGCTCTTCGTTGAAGGCTTTTGGAGATCGCGGTCTTGGGTTTTCAGTTTACCGTGATTAAGGGCCCAAGATTTCGGAGGTTCCGGTTGCACACTTCGGCTTTGGGGGTACAGGGTTCCTTGTGTGGGCTTTGGTCGTAGGCTGTTGGGATTCCGAGGTGTAGGACTGGTGTTTCAGCATGTAGAAGTTTTCGAGACTTCTGGTTTAGGCAGGTGTCGGCTTTGCTGAACGTTAGTGCTTTGGGAGACTTCTGGGCTATCGACACTGGTTGACAGTGTTTCGCCCAAAAAAAATTCCGACTCTTGCACCTGCTGCTGCTCTCCTGGTTCCTCCAGTTTGTGAGTGCTAGCCATACCGATGCTCCTACTAGCATGATTGTATTTGCATGTTCTTGTGGCAGGCTTTGCTGGAAAGAGTCGGCACCAGTAGTATTTTTGTTTACCAGCTGGTTAGCGCTTGTTGTTCCCCCACGCGATGAACACAACAACTTTCAATGGCCAATAGGTACCGGTTTGCAGCTGCCGATTATCACTCCCTATCAAGCGTGTACGGCTGCATTGCTCGTGGAACTTCTCCTCCTGTCCAGATTCCCTGTCTTCAACTTTGCCAACTTATTCTCTAATTACTGATTACTGTATTCACCATGATACTTACAGTACGAAATCTTACTTTGCACTAGTTGCTACTACTTCGTACATCGTTATTCGTAGGTATTAGCACGCCGGTTCTGTCCCTGTTACACCCCCGGTGATCCGAGCAGCTGGACCTTGTTTGCGGATGTACCCAGTCTGTTTCCAGCGTGTACACTGTAGACCCTGTGATGGTTTGAAGCAAGAAACCTACAACACATCAGTTATATCAGAGCAACAGTCGTAGTGCAATCATTGTCCATGGAAGTGCGCTGCAATCTACATCCTGGAACAGCACCGTTTTTCTGTAAATACAAGATCTCAGCCCCCAGGTGGTTTGGAATTGGCCGTTCTTCCTGGACTGCCTGTTGCTTCGTATGGAGGGATGTGAATGCACAGTTCTAGTCATGTCTGTGGTGTCTTGTCTCCTACACATGTCTTGACTCGTTGTGGCTGACTGCTGTTTCGGAGGTTCATCCCACGTTGCGCACCGAAAGCGACCCACCTCCTGCAGAAGATACAAACGCATGGCCTGCAATGGCAGTTATGGTCTACCGTCTACTGGCAGACCAACCCTTCCCTTTGTACATCTCATCCTGCACCGACCTGAAGAGTCTCTACCGGCATCGGTTGCCGCCTGAAGCTTAGGAGCCATGGCCATCGAGGTCGTATGTTGGGGTGTCTAGAGCTCTCGAGGCCCAGGCCCAGCCCCTGTAGTTACACTAGCAGCAGGACCCACACCAGCAAGCGCATGCATGGCTCCTCCGGGAGCTTGCGACGGCATCCCAGGTCTTCATCACTAAGGCTCGCGCAGAGTCAGCCTGAGAAGATTCCCGAAGTTACTAGAGCATGTACGTTGGTCGCTCTGTAAGTGGTTAAACGTTTCAGGTTCATTTTTTAAGGGCGAGCAGTCTTTTACGGCTTCGGACGAAGCTGTCGATGAATTGCGGTTGAGGAAGCATGGAGTTTATTGTTCGCTGCCGCAGCCGAGGATCTAAAGCAGCAGGTATTTGCATCAGTCTGAGAAAGAGGAGACCAGATGGCTTCTGCATCAGCTTTCATCTGGCATTCCCCGTCACAACCATTAACAACCCATTTCAAACGTCTACCGACCGTAAGTGCTCAAAGCAGCTTCACACCATTTAACACCATTATCCCTAACTAGTTCAGCTCTACATCCTACACTGTTAATCCGCCAGGCTTCAGATCCGGAAATCTGTCAGAAAATTGAGCGTGCTATCTGCGCTGAGCACCGGCCTCACATAAGCTGCGCAGATCAGGGCTGAGTAGCCTAGCTCAGGCCTGAAGGTTCAGGGCTAGGATTTCGAGCTGTTAGAATGAAAAGTTCACACTAAGGAATCCAAAGGCTATCCCAGCATATCTGCAGGAGCATTGCGTTTAGGCCTGAGGAAGTCCTGAGTTTAGGCCTCGGTTTCATTTGCTTTAGCCGAGGGGGGCGGGCGTTGTTTTGGGGCCGGGGGGGAACGGGGTGGGAGGTGGTTGGGGGGCAACCTCCTCAATTTTCGTGAAGCAGGAGAAGAACGCTCAACCGTCACAACCACAAGTTGTACTGGCAACAAGCCATGAGAAGCAAGCCCATGATTGTACATATACACATGTGTGTATATGCGTATATCTATCTAACGATCTATCCATCTGTATACCTATCGATCTGTCTATCTGTCTGCCTGTCAGGCTATCTATCATCTATCTTATTATCGAGCATCCATCTATCTACCTATCTGTTTGTGTATCTATATGTCTGTCTGTCTATCTATCTTTCAATCTATCTATTTGTCTAACTATCGATATGTCCATCTATCTTTCTATCTATCTACCCATCTATCAATCAATCTATCATTCAATCTATCCATCTATCTATCTACCTACCTATCTATCTATCTGTATATCTATCTGTCTATCTATCTGGTCACACGTATGTAAAAGGCCGCGTGGGTTTGCGCAAGCTGCATGTTAGTCGAATGTGCTTTTGACCGACGCCTGCCAGCAAATGTGAGCAATT